>JARFXV010000068.1:1590000-1877500 GCA_031761425.1 Cosmopolites sordidus | reverse complement strand
ACAGGGATTTGGAATCAATACGACTACCAGATGATCTACAACAAATCGAATCATTATTGAGAGATTCTGAAGTTGTCAGAGATACTATATTAGAACGATTCAGATTTGCTAAAGCCGAATGCGATCAAATAAAAGAAAGAATACTCAAACAGGTAATCATCTTTTATCATAACCTTTAGTATAATTTGTACAAAATAACTCTATTCTACAGGAACCTCCCGAAGTAGCACATGAAGATATTGAGAAACTGCAACACGTTTTACAATTACGCACAACTGAATTCCAAACATCGTGGGAGCAAAGACACGAAGTTATCAAAACATACCGAAAAACAAGTGAATTCATAAAGGAAACAAAAGAAACTAAAAAGAGCATTGAGGAAATTAAGAATCAAGTTACCGAAATCAGGAATCAAGCTGGTGAATCTCTGACATCCTCTAAGGCCGCCTCCGAAAATCTCAAACAATTTACAAGGATCATTGAGGTACATTATTTAACTCATCAGAGACATTTTTTAATAGTCACTATTTCTGTTTCATAACAGGCACTAGACTTAAGAATTATCCATCTCAAAGATAACAGTAAGAAACTTCAAGAGGAATATCCATCGGAATCTTCCCAAATACAAAATCAAGTGCAAGAAATAGAAATTCACTGGAGCAATGTGAAAAATCAAATTGAAGACACCAAGGAAGTGATAGACAAGAATGTTAAGTACTTCGAATTAGTCGAAGAAGTAAGCCTGAAGTTCAATAAATCTTCGTATCACAGTAAATTATTAATATAATTTTCAGGCAAACGACTGGTTTAGAGATGGTAGTAAGCTTTTGGTACTCATAGCTCGTAAATCAACATCAGTCAAACAACCCGAGGAAGCCCAAAAACTCCTTCAAGATATAAGTTCATTCCTCCAACCGGGTGAAGCGAAACAATCTCAAAGAATTCAAGAAATCTCCACTTTAGCCAAACAAATCTATGGACCAGACGAAACTAAATACGCACCTGTCATAAATGCAAACAAAGAAATGTTGGATTCATTTTTATCTGTATCCAACGAACTGAAGCAACTGTCTGAAAACTTAATAGCAGCTGAACAAGAAAAAGAAAGACTCCTCAGAGAACAGGAAGAAGCGAGAAAGGCGGAAGAAGTTAGGAGACTGGAAGAAGAACGTCTAGCTCAGGAAAGACGATTAGCCGAAGAGCGACGATTAGCTGAAGAAGCCAGATTAGCTGAAGAAAAGCGGAAAGCTGAAGAAGCTCGTTTGGCTGAGGAAAAACGTCTTGCCGAAGAACAAATACGCGCTGAACAAGCTCGGCTAGCCGAGAAAGCAAGAGTTGCGGAGGAAAAAAGATTAGCTGAAGAAAAGAGATTAGCTGAAGAAGCAAGATTGGCAGAGCTGCGTAGACAAGAACAAGAAGCCTTATTAGCTGAAGAAGCTAAGAAAATCGAAGCCGCAAAACTGGAAGTGGAACAACTTAAAGCTCAACAGTTAAAATTCCTGGAAGATGCCAGGCGAGCTGAAGAAGAACGTCAACGAATCGAGGAGGAGGAACGTCGCAGATTGGAACAAGCTAGATTAGCTGATGAGGCTAAAAGGGCTGAAGAAGCAAGAAAGCTAGAAGAGGAGAAGCGTAGAATTGAAGAGGCTAAACTCCTCGAAGAAGAGAAAATAAAAGAGGAACTCGAGAGACTGGAACAAGAAAAACGGTTATTGGAAGAACAAAAGCAACAAGCTCAAGAGGAGAGACTAGAGGAAGAACGAAAGATGACGGAGCAACTTAAACTAGCAGCAGAAAAACTCAATGCGGAAAAAGCCAAGCTCGAAGGAGAGATCTTAAAAGCTGAAGAAGAAAAGCGACGTCGGGCCGAACAAGCTAAGCTTGACGAAGAAAGAAGGAAAGCAGAAGAGGTGCAACTAGAAGAAAAACGTAAAGCTGAGGAAGCCCGACTAGAAGAGATGCGAAAAGCCGAGCAAGCTCGTTTGGAAGAGCTTCGCCGCCAGGAGGAAGAGGAAAGGAATAAACGATGGAAAGAGGAAAGAGATAAAATCGAACAAACTTTATTGGAAGAGAAAAAGAGATTGGAAGAAGAGTTGCAAAAACAACATTCCGTCCAAATAACTGAAGTTACGGAAGTTCATAAAGTTGAATCCTTCCAGAAGGAAAAGAGTCCAATGGTCGAGGAACCTCACGAATCCCCGGTATTTATCACACCTTTAAGTGACGCAGTTATTCAGGAAGGATCCAAATTCAATTTCGTCTGCCAAGTTTCGGGTCATCCAACTCCTGACATCACTTGGTTCAAATCCGGAGTACCTATCGAAAATAATCCAGATTATCACACCTCTTTCGATAAAGGACTGTGTTCTTTAACCATCGAAGAAACTTTTGCTGAAGATTCAGCCAAGTATACGTGCAAGGCAACTAATTCCGCTGGTGTGGCAGAAACATCAGCGATGTTATCGGTCAAAGAAACAGAACCCGAAGAACATCTCATCGCTCCATCGTTTTCCAAAATGCTTCAGCCAGGAACTGCTAAGGAAGGTGCTGTCTTCCAGTTCGAATGCAAAGTTGAGGGAAATCCTTTACCAACAGTACAGTGGTTTAAAAATAATGACTGCATTGACAATTCTCCTGATTATGTTATAACATATAATAACGGTGAGGCTATCTTGAAGTTCGAGAACGTGTTCTTTGAGGATAAAGCTGAATATACATGTAAAGCTGTGAATGAATTGGGAACTGCTCAGAGTACTGCCAATTTGAACGTCACACGTAAGTACCGTGTTTATGTGTGTTTAGTTTAGATTCTTAAGCCTTTTTCTACTATTACCAAACTTGCTCATGTAAATATATATATATATATATATATATATATATATATATATATATATATATATATATATATATATATATATATATATATATATATATATAATAAAAATATATATGCGGGAAAATGTTGTTACTGAAGAAAATATTCTTCTTTGAATTGTGGAAAATCCTCGCAAGTCAATGTATAGAATTGCCTAATAGGTTGGTTGTTCTCAATCAAATGTTTGGGCCACTTTACAGGGGAACAACAATGTTGTTGACTTGGATCTGTTACTTGTTTTTGACTAATTTTGCATCTCTGAATTCAAAAATATTCAGTTTTTCTCTATCACGTCAAGTTCTTAAGCTACAGCATACCCCTCATTGTACCTGTGTGTACATACGTGAGGAAATAAGGTGAGATCTGACCAAATAGATTAGAATATGTTATTCATGCATATGAGGTTAACATGTTATTAAAAGTTAAATTGTGTTTATACAAAAAATAAATAAAAGATATTATGGTAAAAATTTCTTCTTATAGCTTTTCCTAGAGTGTTCAGTTTGTGGACATTCTCGGTTGATGCTACAACAGTAGTCAGCCATCATACTGATATCCCATCTACCTTGATACCGCGCTTCCATAACCTTTAGATCTTGGTGGAATCGCTCGCCCTGTTCATCACTAACAGCACCAAGATTTTCTGGGAAGTTAGCACGATGACTATGTAAGAAATGCAGTTTGATGCTGATGTTGCAAGCAAGCTTTTTAAAGCTCTCCAAGAGTTGTTGAACAATTTCGATGTAATTCGGGGCTCGTGTATTCCAAGAAAGTCTTTAACAATATTTTTAAAAGCCAACCAAGCATTCCTTTCAAGTTCGGTCATTGTTTCAGTGAAATTTTCATCTTTACCGAGTTGCCGAATCTGTGGACCATCAAACACACCAGCCTTTATCTTTTCATATGACAGGCTAGGGAATGCCGAAATGATATACTTAAAGCAGTCTCCTTCAATTGACAAAGCCTTAACAAATTGCTTCATGAGACCTAGTTTTATATGCAAAGGCGGAAAAACAATGTTTTTTTCTGTCGACAAGTGGCTGATTTAAAATGTTTGGATCACCAGGTCTTAGGTCAGATCTTGGCGGCCAGTTCGATTGCACCCAATGTTTCTCACGAGCTCTGCTGTCCCACATGCACAAAAAACAGGGATACTTGGTATACCCGCGTTGCTGGCCAAGAAGGAAACAGAACATTTTAAGGTCAACACGGATGATGCATTGGTGCATGTTATATTGCAACAAGTCAATGACTTTCTTTATGTCGCCATATTCTTCACGCAAAAAAACTGAATGACCTATTGGGACTGAACCGTATAAATTTCCATTATGTACGACAACACACTTCAAGCTACGCTTTGAGCTTTCTATAAACAATCGCCATTCAGTTGCGTTATAGTTAGAAATGGCCAATTCTTTCATTAAACCTGCTACGTTCTGGCATTATACAAATCCGTCATTATTTCTGAAGTACTGCCTAAATTCACTTTCTCTGGATCGATAGTAAGTGCCTTTAGCTCCTTTGTCAAGCAAGTTTTTTCGTGCAGTCTTGATGCAAATAATTCCGATGTTTTTTTGGATAGTCTCAAATTTCGTGCTAAATCGTTTAATTCATGTTGATTGAATCCTTTACGAACAGAATCATTGGAAACTTTGAAATCTTCGTCGGTGGAGTCACTTCAATCTTCACTTGATTCACATTCTTGTATTTCGAAAGAAGGTAATTCTTGAAAAACTGGCACTGGAATTTCAGCTGAATGAGGCATAGGGCGTATAGCTGACGGTAAATTGGGGTACTCAATTTTATGTTTGTTTTTCTTGTTGAATCCTGATGTTTTCACTATGCAAAAGTAGCAATCACTTAAGTGATCTTTGGGCTCTCGCCAAACCATTGGTATACCAAACGAAAGTTTATTACGTGTTCTCTTCGTCCACATTCGTAAACTCCCTACACACTGCTTGCACACTTTATGAGAGGTCCACGATTTATCTTGGTCACCTATTTTCACTTTAAAATAAGCAAAATAGACTTGCCTGACAAATGTTCTAATATTAGTCCATTGAATGGGGATGGTAAAACTGCCACATATATAACAAAATGAATCAGGGCTGTTTAAGCACTTACGACGAGAACTACCAGAGGCAAACATTACGAAAATCTGTAGTTGTGTATGTATACTTTGACTTCGCTATATAAGAGCGACACAGACCCGCGTACTTTAACATCTCATGCGTAACTGACCGAACTAGTTTTGGATGACACAACATCGCTCACGCCCTCACTCCTAGGTCGAAGAAGGTTCACCGGTAGGAGAGCAGTAGTGCCTTCTGTGATTCGCCAAGCTTGGTCGGATGCGTAACAACTGTAGAGAAAAAACTTGACGTGATAGAAGAAAACTAAATAATGTTTTGGAATTAGCATGTCAATTTACGTATAGAACAGCTTAAATATCGAACTCAACAGAAATTATTTTTCAAATTGTTCCCCAGTGTTATCATCCATACAAAATGAGAAGCGTACAAGAATTGCATGATGATGATTATGATACAAGATTGGAATTTTGCAACTGGTTTTTGGATAAGAAGCGTCAGCGACCCAATTTCGAGAAGCACATTTTTGAAGCAACTTTTTATTTAAATGACATGGTCAATAGTGAAAATTACAGATATTGGTCTGACAGTAATTCTTGTTGGGATAAAGAAAGAAGAAGACAAAATAATCCAAGAGTTGGTGTGGAATTTATAATAAAAATGTGATCTGACCTATCTTCATAGAACAATATTTAAATGGTAAACATTATTTAGAGTTACTGAGAAACGAATTTGAGTTCTTTATTGATGAACTACCGTTCACAGAAAGAAAGCTGCTCTACTTTCAACAGGATGGGCATCACCTCTTTTTACGTGATGTGAAAACTATATATATATATATATATATATATATATATATATATATATATATATATATATATATATATATATATATATATATAGGGTTTTTGGTGCAGGTTTTTGGTGCAGGTTTTTGAGTCTTTTGTTATCTCCTCAGCTTCCATAAAGCATTATTAGGCATTGGGCATTATTTTTATATCTTGAACACTGAATTTTAACACTTAAACACACTTAAAACTTGAATTTTAAAAAAAGTTATTGATATATCCTCCAAATTTTTTTTTTATTTTAATGTGTAAGTTTGTAGGGTTCTATGAAAATTAAAATTACATGCAAGCGACATTTAGTTTTTGTTATGAACTCGCAACGTTTTTGGGAGAAGTAAAAAACAAATTTAAAGCTCAATTTTGAATTGCATATTAAAAAGAACTAAAAGTGATCATGGTTTTCGAATTCTTTAAGAAATCTCTACTTTATCCTCTTTCTCACGGTATGCATTCATGCCATAAAAACGTTTTAGTAACTTTACTAATTTGCTAACTTTGTGAATTGGGATGCATTAACCTGAATCCACATCAATAAAATTTTGCGTGTGTGTGGAATTTACCGAAACAATTTCCTAAGCTATATTTTTAATTCAAGTTTCAATGCTGACTTTTGGAATTTTTCAAATATAAGAATAATTAAATAATTAATGTAAAAAAACCTGTGGGCCCATTAATTCTTTATTGAGGCTGAGGAGATAGTAAAAGACCCCTCCTATCGGCCAAATTAATATGGCAAACTCCATACATATATATATATATATATATATATATATATATATATATATATATATATATATATATATATATATATATATATATATATATATATATATATATATATATATATATATATATATATATATATATAGGATACGGGGGCGAAACATCGACACTCACATCACAATCAATTTAAAAGCTTCGGGTAGCACAGAGGGGAACGGAAAGGTGTATGCTTGGCATTACAAAGCGGGACAGAAGACCTGCATATGGATCAGAGAACAAACGAGGGTTTGTGACATCATTGAAAGGGTAAAAGAATTGAAGTGGGCTGGCCATATAGTGAGGCGATGCGATAACAGATGGCAGATGACAGATGACAGAACCAAAGCAATCCTGGAATGTATATCGCTTGATCATAAACGCCCACGAAGAAGACCGTAAACACAATGGATGGATAACATTGTCAAGTATATTAGGCCCGAGTAGCAGAGGAAAGCTCAGGACCGCGCGAGTTGGAAGCATGCTCTGGGGAGGCCGTCATCCTGCAGTGGATCGACAATGGCAGCATGCTCCCAACTCGCGCGGTCCTGAGATTTTCTCTTCCATTCGGGTCCGATATACTTGATAATGTTATCTGTCCATCGTATTTTCGGGCTTCTTCGAAGGCGTTTATGATCAAGCGGTATCCATTCCGGATTGCTTTGGTCCATCTGTCGTCGCATCCCTTCGCTGTATGGCTTGCCCACTTCCATTTCAATTATTTCATCCTTCCAATGATGTTACACACTTTCGTTTGTTCTCTGATCCATATGTGCAAGTGTCTCACACCCTTCCATTCCCCTCTGTGCTACCCATGTTAGTGTCCATGTTACACTCCCGTATGTCAAAGCAGGCAGCACGCACTGTTTAAAAACTTTTCTCTTCAGAGGGGGGTTTGTTCTTAAACATTATATTGAGCTTGCCAAATCAAATGCCTGCCAGCCACACTTAACACACCATTCCACTATATTGAATCTTTCCGGGCAGTATCACCCTCCATTGAAATCCATTGCCCAAAAAATATAAGTACTGGTCAATAACCGCTAAATCGTTTCCTAAAATAGAAATTCTTTTGTTGAATGCAAAGTTGTTGAACATAATGGTTCTCCCGTCCTTTCCAGTTCTTGTATGTGTTTTTGTAGCTCATCTGGGTCTTGTGAGAGGAGAACAATATCATCTGCGAATGTAGAATGTCTTAGGTATACACCATTGATTTTTATTCCCTTCAGTTTCCAATCCAGATTACGGAATACCTCTTCAAGACAGGCTGAGAAAAGAACAGGCGATATTGAGTCACCCTGCCGTACACCCCGTTTTAAGTTGATTTTGGCTTCAAGGTTATTCATGTGCACTGTAGCTGTAGCTTCCTAATAGACGGATCGCAGTAGGTTCACATAGGCTCTGTCTATCCTCTGGTTAAGCAATGCATCCATTATGGCCGGCGTTGATATTGAATCAAATGCTTTTTCATAGTCAATAAAAGCCAAGCATGGTGTATTCATTGTGTCTTTCTATAGCCTGTTGGACAACCTGCTTATGATTCATTGTATTGAATCCGCTTCTGAATCCTGCCTGCTCATTCAGTGAGGTTGTGCGTCATTCAGTGTTCTTAATATTCTTTTAGATATTATCCGGTTGAAAACGTTGTACATTACTGATAGGAGGCTTATTGGGCGGTAGTTATTTAAATTTTCCAGGGCACCTTTTTTATGAAGAAGAATCACTTCCGCATTTTTCCAAAAACTGGGTATTTTTTGATCTTTGACTCATTTTGAGTACAATTTTGCCAGTATCTTATATAAAGTTCGACCACCTGCTTTAAACATTTCAACGGTTACATTGTCGTTTCCTGGTACCTTTCCATTCTTCATCGCTTCTATATCATCAGTAAATAAAATCTTAGGATAACCGCTAACATTTCGGTACGCTCCCTACACACTATGTCATCCTCACGCATTAAGGCAAACATTGGGGTTCTTTTATTTATCAACGTGTGTTTAGCTTTGCTTATTCCTTTGTGTTCATCTAGTGTTTTTGCACTAACTGCATGTTGAACGTACGCGTTTCCTCTCGAATACGTTGTCTTAGAGTTTTGCAAAACTCAACGTATTCGACCTTGTCAAAAGGACTGCCTGCATTCTTCATTATCCACCGATTCTTCATTAAATCAATGATCTCATCGGATATTTTGGACTGTTTCAAACTTTTTTCCGCTGGTGTTATTGCAGCAGCCGCTTCAAACATGTCGATGATTTTTTTCTTACTGAACCGTTATTTCTAATTCTTCCGGTTCTTGCAACGTAGCAAAGCGGTTCAAGTAGCTTCCCAGAATTCACTTTACCCATCTTCGATTTAACCATTCTTGTACGCTTTCTTCGACATAATTAAAATATTATATATTTTTTTTTAATTTATTTTTTAACATTTTGTTAGGGATCAGTTAGTGGATCTAGAGAACCAGATGGGTGTGAGAACTCTTCATGTTTGTCGTTGTTTATCAATATGACAAGTTTATTAATTATATACTAACTGAGAGTGCTGCCACATTGAGCTGGTTTGGTGCTCGGTTAATTAAACTCAAAGAGATTTACCACTAAACACCGAAACACTTTTCTAAAGCTCTCTTTAAAAGTTCAGGAGAGTTTAAGAGTTCTGGAGAACTTTAAAAAAGTGTTTCGGTATTTAGCGGTAAATCTCTTTGAGCTTATTGTTTCACACCGAAGGTTCCAATAGAAAAATTGATGCTCGGTTAATAATGAACTAGCAATGTTTATTTTTCTATTGTTAAGCACTACAACTCAAAATAATTCAAAATCTACATTCCAGAATTGAAAGTAGTCGCGTAAACAGAACAATAGAGATAATAAAATGCGACAAATATCAAAAAGTAGGTCAGGTATATTATTTTTAACGTTTGAACTGAAATAATTCGAGGCAAGACATAATTTTAGCACAATTCTGCGTCTGTCATCGTGGGACTCAAACTTTGGTTCGTTGAACTTATAGATGAAATAAAATATACTTTCGCATTTAGTATAATTAGGATTTTATTAGTTGGTTGAAACACAGATAAACACTTTTAAATAATTATTGTGATCTTGATTTAGACATGGAATATCAATTACACAGTGCGCCCACAAAGTTTAGGTCTAGCACAATAAAAATCTGTTCACTTGATTTCTAATACAACTTGTCTTGTGCATAATAAACTGTGTATAGTACGACTCGGGCATAGTAAAATTGCAGTCAGTTTGTAATAATTGTTAGGTGTTCTTTGTCGGAGAATCGTGAAAGAAATACACCCTAACTGTAAATATGCATAAAATTAAAGAAAAAATACACCTAGAAGGCTGAACGATGTCCCACGACAGTGTCACGTCCCACAATAGCACGGTTTTTGTAGATTTTTTTACTTAAAACATATAGCATCCCTTTACAATTACTATTATTCGCCAGATTTATTTTTACGTGCTGAATTTCTTACTAGTGGATAAAGCAAGGACAGTAAATGTCTTGTGGAATGTTTATTACATGATCTTGGAATTGTTGTTTCGGCAACGAGGTGTCGGGGTAATATTATATTGCATGTGTTAAGGAAGTTTCTCCATAATTTACCGTCCTTGGCTATGTTCTTATTCCACATCTTACGCGTCCTTCCTCTTTTGTTCTTTCCCATCTCTCTTTGTTTAGATGGTTTTATCTCAGTTCTTTCTCCTCTATTTTTGATATGAGTGTTGGTATTTCCAGGTTGCCTTTGAGTATGTTATTCCTGACCTTGTTTATTCTTTTTATTCCCAATACCTTACGAAGGTATCTCATACCTCTACTCTTTTGCGGTTCATTCAAAACCCAATTGTCAGATCCATATGTTAGTGTAGGGATATATATCGTTTTAGATATCGTTAATTTCGTTTTTTTTGATATTTTTTTTGTTGTTTAAGAAGCATTCGCTAAGTGATTGAAGTAATCTCCCTACTTTCACCAGTCTGCTATTCAGTTCGTCGTCCTGGTTTTCCTTATTGTTAATAATAGCACCTAAGTAGTTATCCTTTTCAGTGTGTTTTTATTTCGTCTATTGTATTTATAAACAGTAGTAGACGCAGACTTCCTCCTTGTCTCACTTCAGTCATTGTGGTAAAAGGAGCAGATAGTTTATTGCGCAATCTAATTTGGTTTGTTGTGGTTTGGTACATGCTTTTGGTGGCCGTCATAAGATCCTTGTTTATATTTTTTTTCTCCAAGTTGTTCCAGATGGTTTCTTTTTTGTATCAAAAGCTTGTTCCGTATCTATGAAGCATAGATATACAATTCTGTTTTTCTTTTTCTCTTTTTCTGCTATCTGTTGAAGGGTGAAAATATAATTTTGTGCAGAATTGTTTTTCCTCAATCCGCTTTGCTCGTCTAGTAAAGTATTATGAATTTCCACTCTCAATATTCTTTCTAGTATAGTTTCGTACATTTTTCCTATTATACATAGTTGTAATATATTTCTGTAGTTCGTGTTTTATTTCTTGTGTATTGATATGGTCCCGACATTAGTCCATTCTTTTGGACCTTTTTTTCCATGCCAAGATAAACAGTTTCGAAAGTGCATTTCTTGTATGTGATCCAATGTATTTCAGCATTTACGGGATGGTTTCGTCGTCCCCAGGTGCTTTCTCTAATTTTAATTTTTCCCTTATTGTTAATAATAGCACCTATGTAGTTATACTTTTCAGTATGTTTCATTTCCATATTGTCTAAAGTTATTGTTCTCTCCTTCCAATTTTCTTGATTATTTGTCAATATCATAAGCTGTGTTTTATTTACATTGATGTGTAGACTTATTTTTCAGCTGATTCGTTCCAAACTCCTATGTTTTTTTTTTTTTCTCAGATTCTGGCATGAGAACTTGCCACTGGTTTGATCTTTGTCCGTCTCGCATAATATTTCTTAAATTTATTAAGAATTAAAATTTATTCTTAGATTCTTAGAATTAAATTTCGTCTATTGTGTTTATAAACAGTAGCAGACCCAGACTTCCTTCTTGCCTCACTTCTGTCAGTGTGGTAAAAGAAGCAGATAGTTTATTGCGCTTCTATAGCTTCTGTCAATTCTGTTTCAGTTATTAAATTTTACTATTTTTTTATAACCTATTACTCCCTCATTTTTGTCTAGCATGTTGATGGTGTCCGGGTTTAGTAAGTTTTGGAAGTACTCTGAATAGTTTACCTTCTTCGTCATCTGGTTCTGGATTATGTCTTCGTTATTTCTTAAATTTTCGAGTGATTTTTAAAACTTTTATTTTTTTGTTTTCTGTACTATTTTCCTCCATTTGTGGCCTGAATTTGTCCCATCCTTTTCGATTATTTGACTATAATCTTGGCAATATTATTCTGCTCTTTGTATTTTTCACGGTTTTCCAGTGTTTTACTTACTAGATATTTTTTCCATAAAATTTTCTTCTCAGCATTAGAATATATACCTGAATGCTGCTCTTTTTTTTCTTTCACAACTTCAAAACCAGATAATTCGGTTTCAAAATGAGATAAAATATACAAGGCTACTGTGAACATGACTTCAAAAATCAGTTGTAGACGCGATATCACTCGAAAAGGCACATTTGAGGCACTACCTTCTTTTCGCCTTTCAACTGAAAAACAGATGCTGTTGAACATGATTTATGCGATTTTGGGAGATATCTCTATTTCTTTAGAATATATAGGAAATCCCCTTACATTTCCTTAACTCAATTTTAGAAAGCTTAGTGGAGTATTCTATACACACTCGTAGAGAACGACTTCTACGAAAGAATCCAGAAGCAGCACGACAATTGAACATTTAAACTTGAATTTTATGATAGACATACTATGGAATACATATCTTGTATAATTAGTATTTTGAAATCTACAATCTGTTGATACAATATCAAAAATATATATTATGATCTAATAATGTTGATACTAATGAATTATTTAAAAATAGAAAAATCTAATGCGGATGATCCCACGGTGGTTTATTTTTAACGCATTTTGATTTTTATTAGTTATCACACCCACCAGTTTGGCACGTAACGAAGAATACACTTTAGCCCGGGTGTTATATGAAGTTGTAGCTTGCTTATATTCTTTGCAAACCTTCGAAAAGCATTTCATCAAAAACACATTA
Source organism: Cosmopolites sordidus (assembly GCA_031761425.1). NCBI lineage: Eukaryota > Metazoa > Arthropoda > Insecta > Coleoptera > Curculionidae > Cosmopolites > Cosmopolites sordidus. The sequence continues at coordinate 1,864,781 of JARFXV010000068.1, read as the reverse complement.
TTTTTCAATATTAATAGGTTTATTATGTAAAAATATCACACTTAGTCAGATTAAATCTTGAGCAATGAGAGCAGGGGATAAAGGAAAAGCAGAGGATAAAGGATGTTGGATTATTTCCCTTTGATATCGTATACAGAAACAATGATGTACTGATGGAACTCAATACAAAATAACAATGCATTTTAATTGTTAAAAAGTTGATTGGGGTTGAAGCAAATTTATTCTCAATCTTTGAGAGACATCTACTAAGGAAATATTTGGGGGAACTTGAGTCAAGCATCAAACTCAGACGGCTCAGATGGACGGTGCATGTAATTAGAATGGATGCTAATACGATGCTTACGAAGATGGAAACATAGTGTCAAGTGCGATTCCACAAACATCGACGCACCAAATTGGAAAACCATAGCTGTTGATTGGCCCAGATGAAAGAAGAAGATTGTGAAGACATAGACCCATAGAGAGCTGTTGAGCTAAAGATGATGTTGAAAAAGTTGATTAACAAATTTGAGGAACCTGATCAGTCATGGATTCTGTGTCGAGCACAATACTTGTACAAAAAGCTCTTTAAATACGAAATTCTAGCTAAAGACTTGCAAGTAGAATAAGGGGGATTCAAGTCAACTTTTGTTGTCTCTGTTTTAGTCAATACCATCTAGAACGATATCTGAAGGGCGATAATTTAGCTAAAGGTTAGCTACAGCTGCGTTGCTTATATCGAACCACCAAAAAATCGATGTAGTAGATGGCTCGGGCTGGACGGTGGCCCTAGGTCCAATAAGTACTAGTTTTGTCGTTAAGACTATCTCCGCTTACAACACCTTTTTTGACTTCTGGGCATAGAATTTTCTCTACCTACCCCATCTCTACCTCCGTTCGCGTCTTGGTCCACCATCTCACTTCGCCTTCAACTTACTCTCTTTCAATAATGCTGTTCTCGGTATATCATTATTTCCTCGTACCCTTTACACCTTCCACTATCATTTTCGTTGATACCTTAGAAGCAGTGACGGAGATACAGCGATTTTTCTTTAAACCTTCACTCGCTTCACTAGCAACTCGTTAGCAGAAATAATAAATAATTAATTATGCCCTTCTTTTTTATATATTATATCTTTGCATTCTCTTCGCCTTTCAGACTAACTAACATGTAGTGAAACTGTAAACTCGTTGAAAATTATGGAAAAAACTAATCCACCGTCCTTTCTTCTACCAGATATTACAACCTTGCTTGTTCATCAACCCGTCAGTCATTATTATCAGTCTATATCCATCCACTGCAGGATGAAGGCCTCTTCAGTTGGCATGCTTTCGGTCTCATACGGTCCTGGGTTTTCCTCTTCCATTCGGGTTCAACCTATTTGATAATGTTATCAGTCCATCTTGCTTTCAGTCTTCTTGTTGGATGTCTGTAATCAAAGTCTGCGATCAAGCGGTATCCACTCCAAGATTGTTCTGGTCCACCTGTCGTTACCTCGTCTCGCTATATGCCTCGCCCACCTCCATTTTAATTCTATTACTTTTCCAATGATGTCACACACTTTCGTATGTTTATTTTGTAACTAGCGTTATTAAGAAACTTGAATCATCTCCTGATGATGGTAACATTGTTAACGAACGTGTGTTGAAGAGTTTAAAAACGTGATTTGGTGTTTAATGGTGAATCTCTTCGAGTTTAGCGTTTCAAACCGAACGTTCCGATTGAAGAATTGATCACTAGAAATTTTCAGGAGAATAGATCTTTGAAATTGTTTTGAAAACCTTTTGAATTGTTTAATATATCGTTTAGTTCACTCAGTAATATTTAATAACAATAATAACAAATTAATAAATAATTTATAATAATTTATTCAATATTCAACGGCAATACAAAACATGTATGGGCCAAGGAAAAATCAAAATTGAGAGAATGTTCAACTTGTATATTATCAGAAATAATACATGATATGACAATCAGTATACATACATAAATATTTAAATTAATTATTAATACATATTACTAAATACTTTGACTTGTAAGGGACTCTCGGACTAATTTTTTAAACTCGTTGTTAATTTGGAATAAGCTCAAACTATTGCGGTAACTCATTGTGCAACTTACATCTTTGTAGTATATATTACTTTCAACGATCTTATGTGAATATATCGACAGTACAATCAGACAACAGTCGGTAGAATCTACCAGAGCCTCGTGTGCGATAATAATGAAAATCACTATTATTTACGAGTATTGTAACATTTCGCCTAGCGAAGATGAGAAGCTAAAAAATATAAACCGATGGCAAGGTCAAGATCCTACACTGGTTCAAAACCAGACGAGATGCTGCTAGTAGTGACACCCCAGCCATCATTCCAATTGTTCTTTTTTGAATTTTGAATTCACGTATCAAAATATTAAACAATACCAGCGTGACTATAAAACCCTGCATAGTAATATTAGTAAAAAGGGTGATTTTTTTAGTGTGCCCGAACTTCCAATAGGGGTCGCTGTTACATCATCATGGTAAATGTCATTATGGCAATTCTCATGGCACATCAAATATCTCGTAAATCCTTGTGGAACGTTTAACAGAAGAGCAACCCATGCAAATGGTCGAAATTTATTACAAAAAACACTGTTCTGTGCACCAAACTTATAGAGCACTTATGGTGCACATTTTATTGTGCACATTTAATTGTGCAATTGCCCAATCTAGCGAGGTGTTCGACGAATTATGGACAAATTCCGAACTCATTTTTCAAGCTGGTCGATATTAAAACAAAATCAAGATAAAAAAACTGTACGTTGAAAGAGATATGGTTCCAACGGGAGTGCTTTACATGTCATACAGCCAACGCAACAATCGATTTATTGAGGGAAGATAAGACCCTAATTGCTTGAAAAATTGATTACAAATTGGATTGATAAAATCCGCTTTGTCAGAAATAAACGGGGCTGACATTTGTCTGAAATTGTTTTCAAACATGAATGCCATTGAATGTTATTTCACATAAAATAAATATTTTCAAGACATCTAATTTGGTTGTACTTTCATTTGAATTTCAAGTTCGGATACACTAAAAAATCACCCTATAAAATCAACGGTACGGACCTGTATCAATTTATAGACAGCATATGACACAGTAGCTCTAACTTGTTGCACAATTTATCTATATGTTCATCCCAGTAGTCTATTACACTGGGGAACAATATGAAAAATAATTTCTGTCGAGTTCGATATTTAAGCTGTTTTATACGTAAATTGACATGCTAATTCCAAAACTTTATTTAGTTTTTTATCACGTATTTAGTTAGTTTTCTATCACGTCAAATTTTTTCTCTACAGTTGTTGCGCATCCGACTAAGCTTGGCGAATCATAGAAGTCATTACTGCTCTCCTACCGGTGAACCTTCTTCAATCTAGGAGTGGGGGCGTGAGTGACGTTGCGTCATCCAAAACTAGGTCGGTCAGTTACGTATGAGATGCTAAAGTACGCGGGTCTGTGTTGCTCTGATATAGTGAAGTCAAAGTATACATACACAACTACAGATTTTCGTTATGTCTGCCTCTGGTAGTTCTCGTCGTAAGTGCTTAAACAGCCCTGACTCATTTTATTATATATGTGGCAGTTTTACCATCCCCATTCAACGGACTAATATTAGTACATTTGTCAGGCAAGCTTATTTTGCTTATTTTAAAGTGAAAATAGGTGACCAAGATAAATCATGGACCCCTCATAAAGTGTGCAAGCAGTGTGTAGAGAGTTTACGAATGTGGATGAAGAGAACACGTAATAAACTTTCGTTTGGTATACCAATGGTTTGGTGAAAGTCCAAAGTTCACTTAAGTGATTGCTACTTTTGCATAGTGAAAACATCAGGATTCAACAAGAAAAACAGACATAAAATTGAGTACCCTAGTTTATCGTTAACTATACGCCCTGTGCCTCATTTAGCTGAAATTCCAGTGGCAGTTTTTCAAGAATTCCATCCACCATCTTTAGTAATACAAGAATGTGAATCAAGTGAAGATCGAAGTGACTCCACCGATGAAGAATTCCAAAGTTTCCAATGATTCTGTTCGTAAAGGATTCAGTCAACATGAATTAAACGATTTAGCACGAAATTTGGGACTATCCAAAAAAGCATCGGAATTATTAGCATCAAGACTGCACGAAAAAAATTTGCTTGACAAAGGAGCTAAAGTCACTTACTATCGATCCAGAGAAAGTGAATTTAGGCAGTACTTCAGAAATAATGACGAATTTGTATATTGCCAGAACGTAGAAGGTTTAATGAAAGCAACTGAATGGCGACTGTTTATAGACAGCTCAAAGCGTAGCTTGAAGTGTGTTCGCCTACATAACGGAAATTTCTACGGTTCAGTCCCAATAGGTCATTCAGTTTTTTTGCGTGAATAATATGGCGACATGAAGAAAATCATTGACTTGTTGTAATATAACATGCACCAATGGATCATCTGTGTTGACCTTAAAATGGTCTGTTTCCTTCTTGGCCAGCAACGCGGGTATACCAAGTATCCCTTTTTTTTGTGCATGTGGGTGCAATCGAACTGGCCGCCAAGATCTGACCTAAGACCTGGTGATCCAAACATTTTAAATCAGCCACTTGTCGACAGAAAAAAACATTGTATTTCCGCCTTTGCATATAAAGCTAGGTCTCATGAAGCAATTTGTTAAGGCTTTGTCAATTGAAGGAGACCTTTATCATTTCAGGTATATCATTTCGGTATTCCCTAGCCTGTCATATGAAAAGATAAAGGCTGGTGGGTTTGATGGTCCACAGATTCGGCAACTCGGTAAAGATGAAAATTTCACTGAAACAATGACCGAACATGAAAGGAATGTTTGGTTGGCTTTAAAGATATTGTTAAAGACTTTCTTGGAAATACACGAGCCTCGAATTACATCGAAATTGTTCAACAACTCGTGGAGAGCTTTGAAAAGCTTGGTTGCAACATGAGCATCAAACTGCATTTCTTACATAGTCATCTTGCTAACTTCCCATAAAATCTTGGTGCTGTTAGTGATGAACAGGGCGAGCGATTCCACTAAGATCTAAAGGTTATGGAAGCGCGGTATCAAGGTAGATGGGATGTCAGTATGATGACTGACTACTGTTGGAGCATCAAGCGAGAATGTCCACAAACTGAACACTCCAGGAAAAGCTATTAGAAGAAATGTTTACCATAATATCTTTTATTTATTTTTTGTATAAACACAATTTAACTTTTAATAATATGTTAACCTCTGTATGAATAAAATATTCTAATCTATTTGGTCAGATCTCACGTATTTCCTTTCGTATGTACACTTTTAAGGTAAAATGAGGGGTATGCTGTAGCTTAAGAACTTGAAGTGATAGAAAAAAACTGTGAATATTTTTGAATTCATAGATGAAAAATTAGTCAAAAACAAGTCACAGATCCAAGTCAACAAAATTGCTGTTCCCCAGTGTTATATATAGAAGTGTTATCAAAGAATATTATAAAATTAACAGAATATTTAAATATCACAACATTTACCTTATACAAAAAAAGCTTTTGTCATTTTATCATTTAAGAAAAATGTTTGAATAACCTTTTTTTGTTGTTGTAGCTCTGAAACCATCGAAAGCTCCCCTCTTCGTGACACCTCTTTCGAACGTGATGGCACGGGCTGGACAAAAAATAAAATTGGAGTGTGAAGTATCCGGTCTGCCGCCGCCGATTCTGACCTGGTCGCACAACGGCAAAGCTGTTAAGGAAACGCGAGAAATCAAGGTAAGATTTTCGTTGAATTTCGCGCATTTTATTCTCGACCGTGATCGTCAACAACTCACGACGATTTTTCTAAGGGTAGGTCTGATAATGCTTGTTTGAGTTTTTGCTTGTATAAGTACTAACATCGTTTTAGATAAATAAACTTCAGTAAACGGGTCTAAAATAGAACGGAGTATTTCTGGTAATATTTCTCACCGTTTTTATTATAGTTTGCCAGCATTTTTTAGAGATTCGTCATCTTTAGACACTGTTTTCCATGTTAAATTTATTCAAGCCTAAAATTTTTGAGTTCTTGCAATATGTTTCTTATAAATAATTGATTCGAAATATCCACAAAGCTGTTTATCTTCGAATGAAACTACAATCTGTGCTTATTTGTTCTGTCTATAGCTCAGTTACAACGTGTCGCTCTAAAACTTGCTTACTCACTGTGTATTAAGTTTTTCGTTTATAAAAGAAAAAATGTTGTATATTTTGTGAATCATTAAATATTAAATATAAGTCTAAGTTAACAGGTGTATACGAGACCGGATAAAGAAGTTTGTAACCTTTTAATTTCCAAAGCGATATTTATTTTTCCATATAGTCTCCCATAATTTGAATATATTTTATCTAATGTTTTTCATATATTAAGGTATAACACAACTATTTGCATGCTAGAGGTACTTAGTTATTAACTATTTAGAAAATGTATAACTAAACGTTATTCCTCGAAATATAGAACCTTGTTTTTGATGACTACAAACCATCTTTGAGCTTCCTAGTGGTTCCTGATTCGGAACTGTTTGAACCAGAGCTGAGAGATGCCAATTGATGCGGCATCTTCTCTCTTTAGGTCCCAAATCTCACCAGCAGCGGCAATCGCTTTGAAGCTTTTTTTTTAATGTCTTAGTTGCTCCGATTTTGCGACTTGTTTCACTCACGTTAACGTTTATGTTAAAAACCATCGATTGAATATTTTGCAGTGGAATTACTTTTATATTGAAGAAGGAATCTTTATTTATCGGAGCAAGAAGTTGAAATTGGATTAAACCTCTCAGAGGAGTAAACTAATTGGTGTTTCCGTTAATAATGTCGATTTTTTCGCAAAATTTGAGCGTTTATTTCCATAAAAAAACAAAATTGCTTTAATAATCAAAGGGCTAACGATCACTAGCTGTTACTTTTTCCCATCTTTCTGTTAAATTCCGCGCCTTTTATTTTTTCCTTTTATTATTTCCGCAACTTTTAGTTTTTTTAGACCAAGCCTTCATTAAGGCAAACTTTCTAACTTCGTAAGAATGTAAGTGTTTTCCTGAAAGTCCGTGTTGCATCGATCGAAGTAAGTGTTAGTTCGAAGTGGCTAAGTCCGGTGAATACGACAGGTGGGGTAGGACGCCCCATTTAACGTTTTCCAATGTGTTAGGTTTTTTTCCGGGAGTATATCTGGTTGTCGAATTGGTCCCTGTCGATAGCTTGCCGACGTTTCGCCAAAATCGCATTTGGTTTCTTCGGTGCTTACTGTAGCGAGTTTCGAAAATTTTAAAGTCACACGACTTGAACCACAAATGAGAATTTGGCAAGACGTTGACAAGCTCTCGGCAGGGACTAATTCGATAACCGGATGTACTCCCGACAAAAAAACTTAATATATGTCTTTCCATCCGTGAAACAGTACATATGTAATGTTAGATTTCTTTGGACAGCGCCCAATGAGACAACAGTAGTTGAGTGTCAAGTACACCCAACCGCTGGGTTTCACAATTTCATGTGGAGCACACAGCAATCTGCGTTTTTTGGATGCTGTGCAAAGAAATCTAACATTACATATATACGCCATCCGACGGGAAGTCGGCGAGAGTATAGGTTGCTGACTGTGGATGGGGTCTCCCTATTCTTGACGGGAGAGCATGTGTCGATATCCTGACGAGCCTGAACATATGAGGCAAACATGTGCCCTCCAATTGCAGGGATGGGTGGGGCTCATTCCCGGTCAAGCACCTAACAAAAATGTTCATTTGGGCGGAGAGGCAGGTTGCTGTGTGCTCCACATGAGATTGTGGAAACCAGCGGTTGGGTGTACTTGATAGTCAACTACTGTTGTCTCATTTGATAACAAATAGTTGTTTGCCATTCAAAATTGACCGTTCTATTTTTCTCTAGTGGTACTGTATATTCTCTAGTATATACATGCCCATTTATGTTAAAAAAAAAATAGTTAACAGTTAACAGTTACAGTATCGATGTTTTCTGACACAACACTCGATTTTGGACGACCTTCTTTAAATTCGTCCGTGAGCAAACGATGTTCACGATTAAATTCACTAACCCAGTGATATATAGTGGTTTTAGATAGCGTTTCATCGTCAAAAGTCAAAGTGGGTTGATTGATGCACTATTGTTGAGATAATTCACCTCGAAAATCATAGTAAATAATCACTGAATAATCAAATGAATTTAGTTCATTTCATTTTTTAACTGAGATGAAATTTTCAAGTCACTATACAACATAAATAGCGTCCGTATGACAAAACGTTCTCTGTACGTATACAGTCATCAATGTCAAACTACCGGTATAAACAGTATACATGTCAGTATCGGTATAATAAACTGTTTATATGTCAGATGTCGCTTAACAACACCATTGTTGCGAATTCCGGACACATAAATAGTAACACTCATATACCAAAAGAAAACATACTAATCTACATCCTGAATTGAAAGTTGAGTAAAAATTTTGTAGAAACTGATAATGTTTCGGATCGTCTTTCACATTGCTATTGTATGCAATGAATGAGTTGGTATGTTAATGAATGAGTTATGGGACACACTGTAAAGTTTTCTTTATTTTGGATTACCTAACTAGTGGCGGCTCGTGGATTTTTAAAATGGGACGGCGCAGAAGAAAATAGTGGTTCTGAAGATGTTTTTTTGCTTTCCCCTTCCTCCTTTTTACTTTTGGTGCTATTGAAACCCTATATAGGAGGTGAACCAGGACAATGAGTTAAAGGAAAGAAACTGAACGAAAATAAAATATGGTGTTTTGCTCTGAAAAATTGTTTACTGTGATAAATGCTGAAAGGGCGGCGCCCAGCGCCCTCTCTCACGAGACGCCACTGCCTACAACACTAATATTCAACAATTTCAATTTCAAGTTATTGAATTGAATTCGTAGTTTATGTTTATCAATTTCATATTATCAATTTCTATTTTTTTCTATTTTCTATTATATATATATATATATATATATATATATATATATATATATATATATATATATATATATATATATATATATATATATATATATATATATAATATTCGAAATTAAAACTGGAGTGAGACAAGGGGATGGACTCTCGCCACTTTTATTTAACTGTGTTCTAGAAAAAGTAATACAGAAGTGGCGTGAAAAAAAGTCGGCCCTGAATATTGACCAGCCCATTAAACTGGGGAGAACCAACATCAAAATTGATTGTCTGGCATTTGTTGATGATCTAGCAATTTTAGCTCAAGATGTATTAACAGCACAGAAACAGATTGAAATCCTAAAAGAAACAGCAGAAAATGTAGGCCTCCAAATTTCCTTTGAAAAGACATAATTCATGACCTGCAACAGACTAAGAACGCCATTTCTAAAAACAAAATATGGTAACATCAGACGAGTCTCTCAATTCAAATATTTGGGTGAAATAATCATGGAAAATGGGTTGGAAAAAGCGGCCAATAAGGGTAGATGTCAAAAAATGGAAACGGCATTGAGACTTACACAAAATATTTACAACAAAAAATGCCTATCTAAAAACACAAAACTGAGACATTACAACACAGTTATTAAGCCAGAATGTCTATATGCTGCGGAAACGCTCATTTTGAATAGAAAGAGGGACATCGAGGACATTGAAAAGAAAGAAAGAAAAATCATAAGAAAAATCCTAGGGCCCAAACAAATAAATAGCACAACATACCGACTTCGAGAAAACCTAGAAATCAAACAATACACAGATATACATAGCGATATGAGAAAAAGAAGACTTAAGTTTTACGGACACATAAAACGGATGAATCCGAGTAGGTTAACTAGACAAATAGTCGAATTTTATGAAAATAGGAGTAAAGCTAAAGTAGAAACAATTAAATGGATTGCTGCAATTAAAGAGGACCTAAGATCAGCAAATATTACACAAAGTGAAATTCAGGGTAGAGGCTGTTTCAGACACAAGGTTAACGTTTGGAAGGTTGGCCAGAGAGAAAAATGTAGGAAGACTGGAACAACTTGGTCTGACGAAAGGAAAAAAGCTCATAGCGGAAGAATGAAATTAGTATGGGCACAAAGGAAGGCTAACAACAACAAACGCCTCTAATTGTACTTCGCGTGGTCCACCAGGGCCCGTACGTGAATAATAATATATATATATATATATATATATATATATATATATATATATATATATATATATATATATATATATATATATATATATATTCTATTTTCTATTTTCTATATTCTATTTTCTCTTTTCTATTTTCTATATATATTCTATATTCTATTTTCTATCTATTGTTATAACAATTTCAATTATGTATTTTTAAAACTTTTCTATTTTATTTTTAAACATCCCCTCTCTTTTTTTTCAGCAATAAAGTTATTAAAACCGCTATAGCACGTGTGGCGGTTAATAATTCTTATTTTTTTCTTAAAAAAAAAAACACGTCTGATTTGGGAGAAAGTTAAAAATGGTATATTCAAAGTATGCGCCTTCGCTAACTGCACATTTCCCCATCTCTAGTTGCTGATACACCTCTAACCAAACACTTTACTTTTTTTTACTTTTCCCCATCTCTCTGGCAATTTGTGGATACCTTCCAGAAAAACCGTATCGGTATTTCGCCTCCAGTCACGATTTGATGCAAAAACGCCTCTCTTTCACGCCGAGAAAGCATAACTTCGCACACCGCTTCAACGTTCACCGTTCAACTGATGTGGTACCCATTTTCCTGCCTTCGGGATCTCTCCCATGGCATGCAGACCATCACAAATCGTTCGACGACCAATATTTAACCTCAACATTTGATGATTGCATTTGAGTTTGCATATCGCCTTCTTCCAAAAATGCTTCTTCAATGCGTGCTTTGTCTTTCAAGTCAAAATCACCATTTTTGAATTGTCTAAATCATATCCCATATACGTCTTGCATTGGGAAATTGTCACCGTAAGTTTCCACAAGTATAGAATGGCTTTCACTCGGGTTTTTCGTTTGATTGAACAAGAAAAGGAGTACGTGCCGCAAATGCTTTTTATTTCGAAACTCAACATGTCTGCCATGCGAAAAAAACATAACGCTAATTCGAAATTGTTTAAACATCAATGGCATCATGAAAGATGGCGTTGTAGCGACAAAATGATATAAGTGATTAGACTGTGAAGCGAGAAATTGTTTCCAGGACCATTTCTTAAAAAAAAAATTAGGAATTATTAACATTCACACCTGGTAATTATATTATTTAACTGAAACATTTGCTGTTAGAAATCGAACTTAAGTATCAGCACGCATTTCGCTAACCAAATTATCATCATCAGATTACATTTATCTATATTTTGCGATAACTATAATATTTTTAGATGGAATTTGGCCAAACTAAAAGTATGCCTTTTTTTATTTTTTTAAATAGGAACTTATTCAAAGGACCTATATTTTAAGTCTGGAAACTATTAAAATTATCAAACGTATAATTATTTTTGGCGAGACTCTGTTTATTGGCATAGCTTCGCCTCTAGAGATATTTTGATTTTAATTTTTTTACACCGGACTAAATGCTTGCGTTTCGCCGCTTGAATGTGAATGTTTGTTAGTGATTATAGCAATTTATTAGACTAGTTCACCATAAAGTATGTAATTTTCATGTTTTAATTTTACTTTGGTTAACATCCATTCATCATGGCCTGTTGTTTGGAAGAAGCTAGCATTTATCTTGAAGATTATGGACCATACTTTGGGATAATCATTTTTATCGTTTTCCTCATGTTGTATTGGTTAAAGGTAACTATAAATTTAAGACTTTTAGTCGAATCACAACATCTGTTTATTTAGAATACGAAAAATCTTAAATATGAGTAGATTTTGAGAAGTAGTTGTTCGAATATAAAAAAAATGATCTGGGCAAAATGGTCTTTCAAATTGAGCGGTTTTTTTAATTCTTGAATATAACACAGATGGCGTTGTTAATTTGCCTAGGTCTAATATCATTTCAGAAGTGCAATATAAGACATTTATAAAAACTGAGTGCACAATACAATAACGCATTAAAATTGTTTATTAAAGTGGTCATTCTGTGAAAAATGTTTTTAGAAAATTAGGTGATATTTACGGTTTGTACAATCGTCCATCTGAAAGCACTATCAATCAAATTGTTAAAAAATTTCGAGAAACTCGTTCGGTGGAAGATAAAAGAAAAGTTATGGTGGTCGTTCACCAAAGCGTATTGATTTGGTACGTGATAGTGTTGCTGAAGACCAAGAAATTTCTCAGTCTACGTTCACAACAATTTGGACTCAGCGAATCCACTACATGAAGGCATAAACTGTTCAAATGACACAAGAACTAAAGCCACTGGATCATTCAAAAGGTCGTGCTCAAAGAACAAACATTTTGAAAAGATGATTTTTATCAAAAAATCATCTTTTCAGATGAAGGAAGCAAGTTGAGGAAGCAATTCGAACTATAGATCTTAGATTATGGCGATCGCAACAATGGATGCGTGAACTAGATGTATTTTATTGATGAAATAAAACTTTCCTTTTCGCCAAATGCAATCCGTTTTTTCTTAATTTCAACACTCAAATGCTGCAATAAGTCCACATAATACTCACCATTGATTATTTTTTCTTTCTGAAGATAATCAATGAAAATTATCCCACGCGCATTCCAAAAAACTGACGCAATAACCTTGCCTAAAGACAGAATTGTCTTCGTCTTCTTTGGAGCTGATTATCTTCTTTCAGTCCATTGTTTTGACTGTTTCTTCCTCTCAGATGTGAAGTAATGGACTCATGTTTCTAAAAAATATACATACCTTTTTCAAAACGAATCTAAAAATAAATTATATTAATTTCTATAAATTCTAAAAAGATAGGAAGTAAATATATTTTTGTGGATGTCAATGATACTTACATTGACAATTGACAATTAATTTACACGAGAACAAATATTTTTGATATTTTTGGAGTTTTAGATCGTGGCGAAAAAACCAAATAAAGAAAAAAAATAATTGATTGAAATATTCTTACGACACTATTTTTGTTCCATTGTGAATAATCATGGCCCCATCTTGCGCACAGCTTTTTTATGTTCAGATTTTCAGACAATATGCGATATACAACATTTTTTGAAATGCCTATCATGTCTGCTGGCTCGCGAACTTTCAATGGACGATCATCCAATACCATTTTGTGAATTTTCTTCGCCATTTCTGGCGTGGTCACCTTATTTGTTCGACCACTGAGATGTTCGTCTTGGAAGAGCGTACGGCTTTGTTTAAACTCTCTCGCCCAATATTTTACTGTTGTGAACGTAGGAGCAGACTCTACCAGAGTAAAATTTAGCTTCGCTTTGATATCGGTTAGACTGAGACCTTTCAAATAAGACTCCTGTATCACATAACGATGACCAATATTTTCTATGTGTACAAATTCACTGAGAGCATTCACTATTAATGGCTGCCAAACAAATGAATAACCTAGAGTCATCAAACTTCAAACTTAAGCTTTATAAGGTTGGTTCTTTCTACCATAGTCATTCTCTTCAAACAACAACTGCCATCTATACGTTATGTCGGGTACTTTTGCGATAACCCTCGTAATGACCCTGGCAGCATCTATATGTAAAACCTCCAAATATTTTTGAATGTTTACAATTTTTTTAAGTAAAAATAGAATTATTTTTTTTACGAGAAATGGAAGAATCGGAATATTACATACATTTTACGAATTTCGGACGAAAACGTGGCAAATAGTAACTATTTCTGTGTAAACTCATTTTTTTCTTTTGGCATCGTTCGGTTCGGTGTATTTTTAAATATCGTGTTGCATTTTATTTAAAGCTTTCTTTTAATTAAACCGCTAAATGGTTTTCTAGTTGGCCGGTTTAAAATTCAAAGTATTTTTTGGATATTCAGCGTTAATATAGATCTGTTCTGTTATAAACCTTTTGTTGATGAGAGACATCATTATCAAACGAACTTTGAGTTTGCGTGCAAGTGTATAACTTTGTGTGTCAATAATCTGGCAAATCATCATGGAACGTTTAACATCAGAGCAACGCTTGCAAATTATCGAAATTTATTATCCAAATCAGTGTTCTGTGCGCCAAACTTATGAAGTCCTTCATGAATTTTATTATGCACATAATCGCCCACCAGAGAGGTGTATTATTACCGACTGAATTATCGATAAAGTCCAAACGCATCTCATGCTGCTCGATGTTGGAACAAAATCAAGACAAAAAACTGTGCTTTCCGAAGAAAAGACCGCCTCTATTGCTGACAGTGTTGATGAATTTCCAAACCTATCAATCACTCGCTGTTCGCAGGAAATTGGGCTTTATTATTCGACTAGGTCGATTTCACTGGGCAGCAATTTGAAAAATAATTTCTGTTGAGTTTGATCTTTTAGCACTTCGGGCTGTTTTATAAGTAAATTGACATGCTAATTCCAAAATTTTATATAGTTTTTTCTATCACGTCAAGTTTTTTCTCTACAGTTGTTGCGCATCCAAATAAGCTTGGCGAATCACAGAAGTCACTACTGCTCTCCTACCGGCGAACCTTCTTCGACCTAGGAGTGGGGGTGTGAGTGACATTGCGTCATCCAAAACTAGTTCGGTCAGTTACGCATGAGATGCTAAAGTACTCGGGTCTGTGTCGCTCTAATATAGTGAAGTCAAAGTATACATACACAACTACAGATTTTCGTTATGTCTGTCTCTGGTAATTCTCATCGTAAGTGCTTAAATAACCCTGATTCCTTTTGTTATATATGTGGCAGTTTTACCATCCTTATTCAACGGACTAATATTAGTACATTTGTCAGGCCAGCCTATTTTGCATATTTTAAAGTGAAAATAGGTGACCAAGATAAATCATGGGCGCCTCATAAAGTGCGCAAGCAGAGTGTAGAGAGTTTACGAATGTGGACGAAGAGAACACGTAATAAACTTTCGTTTGGTATACCAATGGTTTGGCGAGAGCCCAAAGATCACTTAAGTGGTTGCTACTTTTGCATAGTGAAAACATCAGGATTCAACAAGAAAAACAAACATAAAATTGAATACCCTAGTTTACCGTCAGCTATACGCCCTGTGCCTCATTCAGCTGAAATTCCAGTACGAGTTTTTCCAATTACCTTCTTTAGAAATACAGGAATGTGAATCAACTGAAGATCGAAGTGACTCTACCGACGAAGAGTTCAAAGTTTCCAATGATCCTGTTCGTAAAGGATTCAATCAACATTAATTAAATGATTTAGCACGAGATTTGGAACTATCCAAAAAAGCATCAGAATTATTAGCATCAAGACTGCACGAAAAAAATTTGCTTGACAAAGGAGCTAAAGTCACTTACTATCGATCCAGAGAAAGTGAATTTAGGCAGTACTTCAGAAATAATGACGGATTTGTATATTGCCAGAACGTAGAAGGTTTAATGAAAGAATTGGCGATTGTTTATAGATAGCTCAAAGCGTAGCTTGAAGTGTGTTCTCCTACTTAATGGAAATTTATACGGTTCAGTCCCAATAGGGCATTCAGTTTCTTTGCGTGAAGAATATGGCGACATAAAGAAAGTCATTGACTTGTTGCATGCATCAATGGATCATCTGTGTTGACCTTAAAATGGCCTGTTTCCCTGTAGAATCCCTGTTTTTGTGCATGTGGGACAGCAGAGCTCGTGAGAAGCATTGGGTGCAATCGAACTGGCCGCCAAGATCTGACCTAAAACCTGGTGATCCAAACATTTTAAATCAGTCATTTTTCGACAGAAAAAACATTGTATTTCCGCCTTTGCATATAAAACTAGATCTCATGAAGCAATTTGTTAAGGCTTTGTCAATTGAAGGAGACTGCTTTAAGTATATCATTTCGGCATTCCCTAGCCTGTCATATGAAAAGATAAAGGCTGGTGTGTTTGATGGTCCACAGATCCGGCAACTCATTAAAGATGAAAATTTCAGACTTAAAGACTTTCTTGGAAATACACGAGCCCCGAATTACATCGAAATTGTTCAACAACTCTTGGAGAGCTTTAACAAGCTTGGTTGCAACATGAGCATCAAACTGCATTTCTTACATAGTCATCTTGCTAACTTCCCAGAAAATCTTGGTGCTGTTAGTGATGAACAGGGCGAGCGATTCCACCAAGATCTAAAGGTTATGGAAGCACGGTATCAAGGTAGATGGGATGTCAGTATGATGGCTGACTACTGTTGGAGCATCAAGCGAGAATGTCCATAAACTGAACACTCCAGGAAAAACTATAAGAAGAAATTTTTACCGTAATATATTTTATTTATTTTTTGTATAAACACAATTTAGCTTTTAATAATATGTTAACCTCTGCATGAATAAAATATTCTAATCTATTTGGTCAGATCTCACCTTATTTCCTTTCGTATGTACACTTTTAAGGTAAAATGAGGGGTATGCTGTAGCTTAAGAACTTGACGTGATAGAGAAAAACTGTGAATATTTTTGAATTCAGAGATGAAAAATTAGTCAAAAACAAGTCACAGATCCAAGTCAACAAAATTGCTGTTCCCCAGTGTTATTTAATTCCGAATTTGGGTACAACAGGACGGTTCTACATGTCACACAATCAACGCAACAATCGATTTATTGAGTAGACAATTCCGTGAGAAAATTATTTCAAGGAATAGTTAATTGAAGGACCTGTTAATTGGTCACCAAAGTCAGGTGATTTAATGTTATTAAATTATGATGATTTTTTTGGAGGTTGTGCTAAATCAACCGTCAATACCGATAAATTAGCTACTATTAGCACATTGGAAGCAAATATAACTCGGATAATTGCCGACATAAGACCCCAATTGCTTGAAAAAGTAGTCAGAAATTGGACTGACACAATGGACCTCGTAGGGCACATAGCTTTGATGGACATTTGTCCGAAATTGTTTGATATTGTAATGTAATGATATTCTATGTTATTTCACGTAAAACAAATAGTTTCAAGATAATTAATTTAAATTTAAATTTCGATCGGACTAAAGTATTACTCCATGTTTTATTAAGGTAAACATTATATATATATATATATATATATATATATATATATATATATATATATATATATATATATATATATATATATATATATATATATATATATATATATATTATACATTATTATATACATTATTATTTATTGTCATTATTGCAGTTTCTTTATTAAAAAATGTTTAACTTCCCCTTCACCTCTTAAATCAAGCTTACATATAGTGCCCTCAAATATAGTATTTAATCTTCCCAACATTTAATCTTTGTCGTCTATCTCATCTTCTTCAATGATAGTTTCGATCACAAATCATTCATGCAAATCGTTCAGGAGCCCCATGTACTTATTAGTTAAAACGACATCTTCTTCATTGCACCGAATGATGTCATTTGGAAAGTATTGCTGTAAGGTCTAATAGATTTTAAAAATGCATTTGATTTTACATGTGTTCCATGGAGTAGCGATTTTAATAGCTCTGGAAGTTGTCGCAAAGGTTCTAGTTTTATTTTGCCAGCTGAACAGCATAAATCTTCACATTCACCAATCCACTTTAATGCTTTACAATAACTACAAATTTTTGTCAATGAACTTAATTTTGATTCTTGTTTATAATCAACTGTAGGATCATATGAAAAACCACAATTTATTTTTACTTTCCAACGAATTTTTAATTTCATACGTCGTAAATCTTCTTTCCTTTTTTGTAATCTATTGCACGCTTAGCTTTCATATACTTTGATTTAGACGTTACCAAATTTAATTTGGACTTTCCTTTTTTAGGCATTTATAACTACAACAAATAATTCGAAATAATTAAAAACTATTTTGAGACTGACAACCAAAAATTCAATATAAAAAGTTGAAATAAATATCTTACTAATTTAATGCTGGGAAACTAATTTTTCGTTTTAATGTAATTATTCCACGCTTCCTTCTTTTCTTCTTTTTCTTCTTTAATCAATAAATATAAACATATTCAAATATAAATATAGATATATATGTTTTTAATATCTTTTTAAATCAGTCAATTGACATTTGGTAAAAATTTGTTTAGGTTAGAAAAAAACAAAGTTTTAATGCTACAGAAAAATATTAATTTAATAGTTTAATTAGTAATTAATTTTATAAAATTAATAATAATAGTAGTTAATGTACATGATAATAATAATAATCAATAATAAGTTGATGAAAGTTGAAATTTTAAATTTAGCCTTTTTGATCATTAGCGCCCTCACAACCGCTTTAGGAGTTTGAACTCCATTGCAGATGTTCTTAATTAGTCTTAATATAGTCCAAGAAAGAAGGAATTTATTTCAAATTTTCATTTTAATAATAAGTTTATAAAAGCTATAAAATCAGATAATTAGCGATTCTCATCATTAACGCCCCCGCAACTGGTGTAGGGAGTCCAACACTCATATAAATATTAGCCTATCCATTAAGTACATGTATTTTCTACATGATTACCAAGTTTCAAGTCAATCGGATGCATGGTTCAATAGTTATAACGGAACATCCGTAAAAACCACTGTAGATTTATTAAAATTTCATGATGCATTTCATCAAGTTTCTCTATACCTACTTTATTTAAATTGTTTCTTAAATATCTTGATTCTTTTAAAAATTTTGAAAGATTTATTACTTATTATTTTCAACACTGCGCCTTTTACCCATTCGCTTCTGAGGTAGACGGGTACACAAGAATGATACTTTCGAAATTCATATTGATAATTAATTTATCGCATACAGGGTGTCCAAAACTTGGTGACCTATTACATAATTTTCAAAGTTTAAAAAGAGCTCGTTCTTTGAAATGTGACACTCTGTATATTATTGTATGGTTGGATGCAGAATTTGATTCTGTTAACCTGATCAATTCTTCTGTTGGAACCTTAGTGTGTGTTTTTACCCTCTCCTTGGGGCATTTTCGCATGCTCCAATTGACCGTTTAGAGAGCCTCTTCGTCTCTGACCAGTAAAAGTTAATACATATTTCTTGTACTATTCTTTGTAAAAAGGTAGGATAAAATCAGTAAAATTCCCTTTAAATAAGGTTAAAAACTCTGGAAAAGTGTTAATTCGAAAGCGCTTTGTTAAGTAGAGGACCCATCGAGTAGAAACCTTTTTCATATCAAATATAGTGGATGTGGTCCATTTAGATGCTGGACATGTCAGTAAGCTCGCATGCCTTCAGTCGGCGAACATTTAGTATGACACTGTGGATTTTTATGTTTATTATCTTCAACGGATGTAATTTAACTATGCTTAAAAGTAATATCTCTCTCCGGGCCATCAAAAATGAAGGAAAATAATTTTTGAAGTAGAATCTACCTTGTCTATTGGTGTAAAATCTTCCAAAACAAAGTACTAGTCGAATTTCAGTTCTTATTGATTGATTATACTCAATCATCACAAACAAGTAACTAAACGCACGTATCTGATGCTTTACAGCATAGCATCAATAGATTTCTATTGAATCATGCTTGACAAATATAATAGTCATTCGGTTATAGTTACTTCATCTCTGTGATAGTCAGATAATTTTTTGAACGATCTTTTTATTTTGACCTTTGAGCCCCCACTTTAGATCTGCCGCACCACATTTCTGCGCGATTCAGTTTCAAATTCACATTAGTATAAATATCCTTAAGATTCTGAAATCCCTATGAAAAAATTCTATAATGTTAAGCTTAAATCTTAGATATATCAATATTTTTCTTCCTCTTTTAGTTACAATTTGAAGGTGACAAGGCCACTTTGGTTGTACTCGAAGCATTTCCGAAAGATGCAGGTGTCTACACAGTACACGCCAAGAACATTGCTGGAGAAACTTCATCTACTTGCAATGTATCAGTGAAAGGTCGCCTACCGAACGAAACTTCAGACAGCGAAATTGCAAGCGACATGGAGCCTATTAAACCCTCCATTCAGCTACCATTAACCGACACCACCGTTAAGGAAGGTTAGTTTTGTTCCAAATAACATAAGCTTAGCGATAATTCCAATCAATTTGTCGCTTTCCGTCGATGCGAGTTTCACTAACCATGTCAACATCATCAGGATAGGATTAAATGTAATTCTAACGAGTGTATACAAATCATGAATCGTAAGCAAGTGAATCAATGAAAAGAACCAGTTCTTTTGATTTTAGTTTAGAGTTATTTTGTTATTTAGAATTCTGAGTCTTGAGTTACTGCTGTTTATATTAGGCTCATGATTACATGCATTAGATTTAATCATCTCCTGATCTTGATGAGTGAAATACGCGTCGAGAGAGTGAAAGAAAGTCAATGGATGTTTTGTAAAACAGGTTTGGCCCCAAAAATTCTAACTAAAAATTGAATAATTTTGATTAAATGTTCTTCAGGTACTAGAATACGCTTGGATTGTGTTATTGTTGGTCAACCTGAACCAGAGGTCATTTGGTATCACGATGAGCGTCCAGTCAAGGAATCTCCTGACTTCCAACTTCTCTTCCAAGGCGACAGATGTTCTCTAGTAATTCAAGAAGTCTTACCTGAGGATGCTGGAGAATATAAAGTGGTATGTACAAGAACCCACATTTTCGAATAATTTTTATTCAATAAAATCATAATATTTTCATCAGGTGGCATTAAATTCAGCTGGTGAAGCATCCAGCAAGTGCATTTTATCAGTCGAGCCCAAAGAAGAAGAAACAAAGCCAGAAGAACCCAGTGGTTCATCACCGAAATTTGTCAAGCTGCTTACCGATGTGTTGGTATCCGAAGGTGAAAAAGTCACTCTCGCGGGCAACGTTGTTGGTGAGCCAAAACCAGAATTGAAATGGTTACTGAACAACATCTCCATAACGGACAGTGATCATTTCAAGACTGATCTTGATGATGAAGGAAACTTTAAACTAGAAATCGAAGCTGTTCGGCCTGAAGACAAAGGTGTTTATACTGTTAAAGCATCAAACACATCAGGAGAAGCAAAATGTTTTGCCCAACTTATTGTTAAATCATCTAAACTGGCTGACACAATAAAACCATATGAAGAAGTTAAGTCTGCTCCGACATTTAAGGAACTCTTTCAGGACAGAGTTGCCTTTGAAGATACACCAACTAAATTTGAATGTATTGTGGTGGGGAAACCAGCACCAAAAGTGAAATGGCTATTTAATGGAAATCCAATATCTGGAAATGGTTTCTTAATATCAACTTCAGGTGATCGACAGGTACTCAGTATCACAAATTTGACGAAGGAACATCAAGGAATTATAACTTGTGTTGCTGAAAATGAAGCAGGCAAAGCCAGCTGTGCTGCTTCCTTAACTGTCCAACCAACAACTGATATAGCTCTTCCAGAACAAGTTTTACCAACCACCAGTTCAGTAATATTACCCCTCGATGCAAAACACATTGAAAGTTCATTCTCAGTAAACCGAGAAGTAGTAACCAAATCCTCCACAACATCTTCGAGCAAATTAATATCATCCTCCACCCAATCAACCGAACCACACATCGAAGAACACACCACTGTATCTCAAGAAGCGAAATCATTTAAACAGGTTAATCAAGAAGCACCTCAAATTCAGACCACGCAGAAAATTGAGGAATATCATAAGGTTGGTAACGAGCCTCCCGTTATAACTGAGAAGACTTACGTTTATGGAGACCAAGCTGATACCAGTAGTCTTTCTGAAATAAAGTCTATTGAGAATCAGATTATATCAAGACCCCTTAAAGGTATCAGTGCAATTAAGTGGATTGCTCCTGTGACTGGTAAAATTGTTGATCAAGGAGTGGATGTAGTTCTTGAAGGTATTCTCGATGCTCGTCCCCCTCCAAGAATACAGTGGACCAAAGATGGTAAAGAACTGGAGGAAAGTGATAAGGTTAAGATAACATGTGAACGAAATAAAGTGTCAGTGGAAATTAAAGATGCTAACGTCAACGATGCTGGTAGATACTGTTGCAGAGCTGAAAATGCTGCTGGTACTGCTGTTTCAACTGCTGACTTGGTTGTTAGAAGTAAGTATGAAACAAAACATTTTCAACAAAACAGTTTTATACAGAACAAATGGACATATGTACTGCCCTGTTGCATTCATATAGGCTAAGATGGTTGTTTTTTCACCTCGTTCGACATTCGTCATACTGACGACATCTTTTGCAGCTTTCTGGGCTATAATATTGGATGGTCGATTATTAAGCGGTATCCTCCTTTCGCCTATATTATAAATACATTCAGGGCTTGATCTAAATTATTCTTGTCTATTATTGTTTTCAAAGTCTTAAAGAATTCGGCCACTTTTTCCTTTTTCATACCACCAATCCTTGCTCTTGATAACCCGTCCGGCTTCCGAATACTTAATTCCTTATTTCTTTCCATAAAGCGATGAAACCAGTCCTGGCCAGCCATTCCTGCTTTTCTGTTGAATTTGTGCTTTATTTTTTGACGTTAGTTAAATCGAAAGTCTCAGAAGTACTCTTTTTAAAAACTTTATTTAAATTTACAGAGTGGCGTGAACCAAACTAAAATTCAAACTAGGTTAATAAAATTCTAGAGCGGAGCGTACTGTGCTGCTCGCGTTAAGAAAAAGGGATAAGATAGCGAGGTGTTATTGCATCGTGCTTTTACATAATTAAAAATGTTGGGTAAGCACTAAAAGTACCGATAGGCGTTAAGTTGGTAATTTTCCATATATGGTCAGCTAAATGGTAGATATAACTCCTCCATCCTTAGAGAGGTCATATACAACTTTTAACTGACATTGAAAGTTTTTATGGCCTAGATGTGAATTTCATCATTATTTTGTTTGACCTTTAGTCTTTTAATCTTTGGCCATAATAACCTTTTACAAAGGATTGTCAGTATAATGATTATGATTACGTAGAGCAAAATTGTCCAAACACTAAAATGTTTATATTGTATAGGATTGATAAGTAGTTTTGAATTTTCCTTTTGAATATTTAATTCATTTTGAATATCGTTAAGTTTTCCGATATGAATACTTTGTAAATTGAACAATTTTACTTTGTTGTATAAAGGTTTTACATTTAGGGATGTGTTTTTCATTACAATAATAGGTAAAGGAATTTTTTGGAATTTCCTATTTGTGATCAAATGATTTTTTAAGATAATATCTTTTATTCTCCATTGACAGTATTGATTAAGTTCAATTAAATAGGTCCCTTTGAATAGAAGCCTTTTCCCTTGGTTTTTGCTTGGTTTCCTTGGTTTTCAGTTCCTATGAGTTCGTTTTTTGTTACTAATATCCATTTGTTCTTATCTATTGAGTGGATATCAAACTCTATATCGATATTAATCGATTTGCAATTAGTTATGTTACTTTGGTAATTGAGAAGTTGATTTTCACAAGGAACATCTTCATTTATTTTTTGCGTATAAATATTATTGCATAAATACAATTTGTCGTTCATTTCTTTACAATTGTTATTCAAATAACCAAAATGGTTTCTATTTAGAATTATATAATTATGAGTAATTTGACAATGTGATCCTTTAAATACAGGTAGGGTAAAGAGTTGATATAGATCGTATAAATTATTTTCCACAAGGGGTGTTTCTATAATAAATATAATATTGTTTTCTTTTATATAACTCTTGATTTCCAAAATGTTTTCAAAGTCTAAGATATTTATTAAAGTTGGATTAAGAGGGAACTTTTCATTGATTAATTCTTCATTAATTACTTGTATTTCTTTTAATAAAATCTCAGGTTTAACAATTGCGTTATGAAATGTTCTTGCAACTTCTAATTTTTCGAAAATATCATAGATATTTTGATAGAACAAAGATATTTGGAATAATGTCAGGTGCATTTTCAAAGCGGCTGTTTGTGATAATTGTTTTAGTTCTGTTTCTTTTACTAAATTCATAGTTTCTTTCAATCGTAAGTTGAGAATGTTTTGATTATGTGAAATATTCTTTGAAATTTCTTTGAAGCTTTGAAGTGATTCATTCAGAATTGACATGTGTTGGTCAAGAATGATTTTGACATTGTTCTGGTTTTCTCTTAATATCTTAATACAAGCGTCAATTTGTTCGGCATCTTCAGCATCTAAATTGCCTATAATACTTTTTATAATTGAACCTAAGCCATTAATAACTCCTCTTTTGTTTCTTGTTTTAGAACTGATTAATTTGTTCTTCGAGTTTTAATTCAATACCATCTATTGTCATATAAGAATTGTGAAATTCTTCTTTGTAATCTCTGTTCATTTTGAATATATTTTTTAATAAAAGATATGTGTCTTTTATAATATAAAATTCTTTAAGAATTGGGTCTAATTCGAATATTTGTACGAATGACCAATGATTGCTGGTTTTGTAAGCTTTCCCTAGTTTATAAGGAAGTATCCCTGGGTTATCATTTAAGTCTGTTACGGTAGCCATTACGAATCCGAAGAGGATTCCTGAGAATAAAAGTAGTATCTTTATTCGAGATGAGGTTGTTGAGGGTTTGCTGAGGGTGATGAGTGTTGAGTTGTTGTGTTGTTGCTTAGGGTTTCTTTGGGTTGGTTTGGGTTTGTTGCAGTTTTGCTGCTGGTTGCTTCCAACTTGTTTCTTGGACGGTCCTGTGTTGGGGTGTTGGATTTCTTCTGAATCCTGTTTTGTTTTTCCTCGCTTGTTGAGGGTTCTGCGGATCCTCCCAATTTTCGCTTGGCGGTCCTGGAGCTTGAGGTTCCAATGTTCGTTTGGATGTCCTCTGGGTGATCTTCCCTTCTTCTTGCAGACAATATTCTCCTTCCTTGACTCTCGTTAAATCGGTGCTATCTGCTTCAAGCCTTGGGTTGCGGGGTTTCTTTTTGGATGAACTCTTGATAGAGACCGTGTTTTTCTTTGCCTAAGATCGGTACTATTTAAGAAAGACACGTTCCGAAATCCTACCGACTGCGCCAGTTAAATCGAAAGTCTCGGAAGTACTCTTTTTAAAAACTTTATTTAAATTTACAGAGTGGCATGAACCAAACTACAATTTAAACTAGGTTAATAAAATTCTAGACAGGAGCGTACTGTGCTGCTCGCGTTAAGAAAAAGGGATAAGATAGCGAGGTGTTATTGCCTCGTGCTTTTATATAATTAAAAATGTTGGGTAAGCACTAAAAGTGCTGATAAGCGTTAAGTTGTTAATTTTCCATATATGGTCAGCTAAATGGTAGACATAACTCCTTCTGCAAATTCAAATGCGTATATACGAACAGCCTTGGATTTGCTAAGTGCAGTAGGCGGTTAGTTAACACCTTTTCTGCATTCTCGTCTAAAGCAAACTTAAAGTTACTTAACTTAAAGCAAACTTAAAGACTCTTTTTTGTCCATTGTGTAGTTGTGTACGTTAATTCGTAATTCGTAAAGTCTCAACCATACTGCTTAAAGTTAGTTTTTTGAGACCGTTTTCCTGCATCTATTTTTATTTTGTACGTGCGAACCATCTACAATGAAATAAATATGAATAGATAACCTCAAACATGTAATATGTCAGTTTGAAAGAGCGATCTCATTCGCCCCCGATGATATGATCTGAATAGCCACATATTAAAGACTTTCGAAATAAAAGTTTTACACATTAACCTCTAATAAAGGACATTCAAAGAAATCGTTAGTACCTACCTTAGATGAGCACCAAAATTGTAACACTCTCAAACGTCTGACTCGCAGGTGAGTAGCCCTGACACTAATCTAGGAGCGGAAGCGAAAAACTTCCTATATCGGGAGGTGCGGGTTGAGAGGGGGATGTAAGGCACCAGTTGTGTGCGTTCTGTGTTAAGCTATGTTCAAAATATCAGCGGATTTCTTATTTTGATTCGATTCACCCTGTGATCCGATTCGCCTCGGTCTTTAACCTTACTTGAATTGTACTTTGAATTGCTTCCTCATCCATCTTACTCTTGAGATCTGGCCTCCGCCAACTATTTCCTGTTCTCAGACATCAAAAAATGCTCGCTGAAACGAAAATTCCCTGTAGTGTAGACGTACTTGTCCAAACTGAAAGATATTTTGAAGTCAAAGAGAAATCGTTTTATAAAAAAGATGTAGAAATATTAAAAAAGCCCTGGAATTATTGTATTGCTCTTCAAGGAGAATATAATGATGAATAAAGTCGAAATTTGGAAAAAAGCGTGTATTATTTGTCAGACCGGGGACTTATTGACTGATGTGTTAGAACCCTGAATTATACGAACTTTTTTTCTTTTCCTTCAATACAGAAACAATATTCCCCCCTGTATTCGGAAGACGTCTTCAAGCACAAGTTATTAAGAAAAACGATCGTATAATCATGGAAGTGGAAGTAACTGGGACGCCTGAACCGACGGTTTCATGGTACAAAGACGGTTTTCCCATTAAGGATACTTTGGGTCCTGAAGCTAAAATCAAATCAATGGGTCAATGTCACACTCTGACATTAGATAAAGGTATTACTTATCCAGAACTATAGCAAGAGGTAATCTTTGATTTCAATATTATATCAGGTGACCTGAAGCATAGTGGACGGTATATGGTTCGAGCAGTAAATGCTGGTGGTGAGGCTCAAAGCATTGCGGATATTGCAGTTTATGAACCAACTCCAGACACCATGGTGGAGGTTGTTAAAACCGTGATGTTTGAGGATGTAAAAAAGCACGAAACTTTGGTAAGTACTAATTTTTTGATGCGAAAGTCGCTTCCTTGATTATTGTCAATACAAAACAATATATAAAGTAAAAATAAAAAATCACACACACGAATAATTTATTGACAAAAATCAATTAAGCATCTACAACAATGAAGCTTGTTTTGAGCCTTTAAACAGCAGAGCCTTTTATATTCTCTTTAATTATTTCGTAGGCTTCCACTGCTGATAAGACATCATCTACTGTCACAACTACAGCACCAGTGGTGCCTGTTAAAGTTGAGACTGTACCAATAAGTAGCGAAATTTCTCAATCCTTCTCCTCTAAATCCGAAATGACTTCGACCTCAGAACAAACAACCTCCCAACAAACTCAAACGTTCAAACTCGAACATAAAACTCCCGAAATACCCCTTCCGAAACCAATCGAAAGAAAAGAAACGTCTTATCAAAAGCATACCGATTACGAAATATGCCATGGATTGGGGCCGGAAGCGAATCAGGAAACGATTGAAGAGAAAAGAGTTATAAGTGAGGAAGGCGGTATCGAGACCAGTTCGATCTCGAAAGAATCATCGCTTCAGTATTTCGTGAAGAAAATTAAAGAAGGAGAATCCGGACCGACTCGAAAAGAACCTGTGCTTGAACCGATTCAACCGATCAAACCGGAAATATATCAGAAGTTTGCTTCAGCTGAATCTCAGATTAAAAAAGAAACAGAAATACCGATCAAACCTTCCTCAACACCCACATTTACCGAGACAAAATCCTACGAGAAGATAACTACTGCTCCTGTATCTCAGGAATTTAAATCATTTTCTTCCACAAAAGAAGTGACTAAGGAAATCAGATCTAGTCCGATAGTTCAAGAATACAAGAGCTTCTCTTCAACTACAAAGAAAGCTTCTGAACCAGTTACTCAAGAGTATAAATCATACTCTTCGACAAGTCAAAAAGAATCAAAACCATTTTCGCAGGAATACTCTTCGTCTTACTCATCAACGAGTCATGTTTCTGAGCCGCAAGAATACAAAGGTTTCTCCAGTGAAATTATTAAAGAATTTGGTTTAAAGCCAGAACCACCAGCTGATATATGCTATGCACCACCAACAGCAGAAACCAGTAAAAAAACCGAATCTGTTTTCGAACGTGCACAAAAAATATCAGAGAGTTCCAAGGACTTACCCTCATATGAGATTCCTCAAGGCGGAGTTAGAATATTCCCTTCCGCAGAAAAACCTATATCCAAGTCTGAAATTAAACAATTCTCCGAAAAATCTTACCAAACTTCCTCATATCAAACCTCATCATCCTACAGCCATCATCATGAATCAACTTCTTCTCCTGTCTTTGCCACCAGAGCTCCTGAAATACCATCAACTCAAAAACTGTGGTCTCCAAGACATGATATTTTGGAACGTCCAGCCTCAGTTGCTTCGTCTACATATTCCATTGAAAGGCAAAGTTACAGTCGTCCTTTATCTGCTTTATCTGGTGCCGGAGAACCATCTTTAGATGCGCTCCAGATGGAAAAACAATGGGCTCATAAGTTTTCTGATGTTGAAAAGACTTGGCAGCCATCCCAAATTGAAACGTCCAAGTCGTGGAGCGCTCAGAGCACGTTAGAAAAGAAATGGGCGCCTGTAGAAATGAAAACGACCAAAACCGTACAAGAAAGTAAAAATTTTTTAGACAAAACGCCTCTTCTAGTACCTCACTATATAGGGGAAGTAACTCGGCTGGAAACTACGGTACGGGACCAAAATCTTGAATCGTTTTCAACGTCCAAATCCGAACATATTATCGAGGAAAGTAATCTGAAACCATCTCAGAAGTCTTGGCCACCTCCTCAACCTTTTAGAGAATATGCTCCCCCTCCCCCATTAAAACCTTATCCTACTATTGAATCACTGTCCATTAGACCTGTATCAGTTCAGGATATAACTGATGAAGTTATTCTGGAACCTGGTCCTGCTCCAGAGATTGGATACGCCGAACCACCGAAAGAACGAAGACGGTCTTACATTGAAACAATCGAGCAAGAATTGGTTCGGGATTTACAAAGGGAACCTACTAAAGTACCCCCCTGTGCAGTACGAACTATTCCACCTCCACCACTACCACCTAAAAAAGAGTTTCCACAAGCACCACCTGTACCGGCGAGACCAGTGAGGCCTGTTGAAGTTAAACCTAAAAAAGCTCCGATACAGTTACCATACGTTCCATTTGAAAAATTTCCTGATTTGGAACCGTTTCCATTTAGACCTGATCCAGAAAGACCGAGACCCCCAAAAACTGGACCTCCACCAACTCCATCTAGATTTATAAAAGGAAGATTCACTGATAGTGACTACGAGAGTGATTTTGAGGCGGTGAGAATTCCGCCCAAGTGGAAACCATCGATGAGTGACACTGAAGAACCGCGTTACAGACGTGTACGTGCACCGAACTTAGTTCTGACAGGACGATCAAGATCCCAAGAACCGGAACCGTTGCCTCCATCGAGATTCGAACAACCACCTCAGTTCTACGGTCCACCAAGACCAGAAATTAATTTCGATGAGTACAGGAGGAAAAAGGACGCTTCCCAAATTAAAAAAATGACCAAGCACTTTGAACAAATCCGACGCGAACCTTCACCGCCACCAGTTAAACCTGCAAGTCCACCAACGTACGTTTATCCGGAAAAGAAACCAGATTCTCCAAAATTAAAGAAGAAAGTGGTCATAGATGGCTACATGGCTGATACGGACGAGCCTTTCCAACAGAGAATCGTCAAAACTGAACATTTCAAAGAGGAACGAACCGAATCCAGGCATATTTCTCAATCGAGTCATAAAATTATTGAAAGTTCTACTTCTACCCAAAAAATTATCGCTCCCAAACCCCGAGTTTCGAAATTTCCCGTCAAGAAGCATCATCAATCGTCTGTTTCTTCAGCTAAGAAGGTTGGCTTGAGTGTAAATCTTTTGATCGCACTGGCGCTGATTGTGATTTTTATATTTTGTTTATTTTTTTTTATTTGCAACTTTTGACTGAATGGCTTTTCTATTTTTGAGGCTGCTATAATTAACCGGATGCCATAGCTTATATAAGTAAGGCTTTTTTTAAGTTTAGGTTTAGATTAGTATCACTACGAAACTTACAACCCACTCTAGAGCAACATTAACATACAATAAACAGAATGTTGCATGGAATATTAAAATAATGTCTTCCGTATCAGTACAATGTAAATAACCGACACGATATGGAGTAAAATACCAATTATTAGAGTGATCTATAAGTTCAACTAACTAAAAAAACTTGCTACTGTGTTAAAAATAAACTCTTATTTAAACAGCTGTCAAAACGAAAGTAGTGAATGCTTCAATAACAAATTTTGACAGTTGACAGGCTGAACAAGTTACGTTGAAAATATGTCACAAACAGTGTCTGTAACAGTGTCTGTAACCTCTAAAAAAACTTGCTACTGTATTAAAAATAAACTCTTATTTAAACAGCTGTCAAAACGAAAGTGGTGAATGCTTCAGTAAAAAATGTTGACAGTTGACAGGCTGAATAAGTTACGTTGCAAATATGTCACAAACAGTGTCTGTAACCTCTAAAAAACTTGCTACTGTATTAAAAATAAATTCTTATTTAAACAGCTGTCAAAACGAAAGTAGTGAATGCTTCAATAACAAATTTTGACAGTTGACAGGCTGAACAAGTTACATTGCGAATATGTCACAAACAGTGTCTGTAACAGTGTCTGTAACCTCTAAAAAAACTTGCTACTGTATTAAAAATAAACTCTTATTTAAACAGCTGTCAAAACGAAAGTGGTGAATGCTTCAATAAAAAATTTTGACAGGCTGAACAAGTTACGTTACGAATATGTCACAAACAGTGTCTGTAACCTCTAAAAAACTTGCTACTCTATTAAAAATAAACTCTTATTTAAACAGCTGTCAAAACGAAAGTAGTGAATGCTTCAATAACAAATTTTGACAGTTGACAGGCTGAACAAGTTACATTGCGAATATGTCACAAACAGTGTCTGTAACAGTGTCTGTAACCTCTAAAAAACTTGCTACTGTATTAAAAATAAACTCTTATTTAAACAGCTGTCAAAACGAAAGTAGTGAATGCTTCAATAAAAAATTTTTACAGTTGACAGGCTGAACAAGTTACGTTGAAAATATGTGACAAACAGTGTCTGTAACAGTGTCTGTAACCTCTAAAAAAAACTTGCTACTGTATTAAAAATAAACACTTATTTAAACAGCTGTCAAAACGAAAGTAGTGAATGCTTCAATAAAAAATTTTGACAGTTGACAGGCTGAACAAGTTACGTTGAAAATATGTCACAAACAGTGTCTGTAACAGTGTCTGTAACCTCTAAAAAAACTTGCTACTCTATTAAAAATAAACTCTTATTTAAACAGCTGTCAAAACGAAAGTGGTGAATGCTTCAATAAAAAATTTTGACAGGCTGAACAAGTTACGTTACGAATATGTCACAAACAGTGTCTGTAACCTCTAAAAAACTTGCTACTGTATCAAAAATAAACTCTTATTTAAACAGCTGTCAAAACGAAAGTAGTGAATGCTTCAATAACAAATTTTGACAGTTCACAGGCTGAACAAGTTACATTGCGAATATGTCACAAACAGTGTCTGTAACTGTGCCATCTATCGGTGATCTTATAAACTTTTCGGTTCTCTTCGTAAAGGGTCTTTCAAATTAAGGGGTTTTTGAATTCTTGAATAAAACATAGAATTTTCGTTCGTGTCAAAAAACTTGTTATTGATAATTGAAGCACAGTGTATGACATTTAAACACGAAACACAATATCTGCTAAAAGAACACCTCTTGCAGCTCCACAGACGTCCAATCTTTTGTCAAAATTTTGGATGACATTTTGGCATAATCCTGGTTCTATCTCACAGGAATCGATTGTGGATTATTCTTATAGGCCTGGCTCTTCACGTTACGCCAAAGAAAATAGTCAAACGGTGTCAAAATAACATGGTGCCAATTAACATCACCATTTTTTGCAATAACTCCCCTAAGATTTTTTTTTCAATAAATCAATTGTTTTATTAGTGGATTGAGATGTAGCGCCATCCTGTTGGAATCACATATCCTCCAGATCAATATTATTCAATTCCGCAAAAATCAAATTATCATCTCATAATATCGAACACCATTTACAGTTAGAGCTTCACCAGCAGCATTCTAAAAGAAATTTGGCCCAATTACGCCTCCTGACCATAATGCACAGCAAATAGTGACTTATTTAGAATGTAGAGGTTTCTCATGAATCATGGATTTTCCTCACCCCAAATACGGAAATTATGCTTATTAACATAGCCACCAATGTGCTTCAACTGAAAAGATGATTGTTTGAGAAAAATCATCTGTTATTTGATCCAATTGACAAGTGCACGACGCTTTGAATGATCCAATGGCTTTAACTCTGTGTCATTTAAATCTTATATGGCTTCAGCACTAAATCCTTTCGTAAAATACGCCATATTGTGGATTCACTGAGTTCAAATTGTAGTGAACGTCGACTAATAGAAATTTCTGGAACTTCTGCAACACTTTCACCTATCAAATCAATATGCTATTGTGAATGACCATCATACATGGTTAGTCCAACAAATTTCGGGATTGATTTATTCCTGCCAAGGGGAAGGGATGGACGGTGGTTGTCCTAGCTCAGTTGTCTGAGTTGTCTCTAGAAAACTTTGGAGTGCGTAGATCGTGCAAGAAATGAACATGTGTTTTAAGTTTGCGTCGAGAGTCAATATGCAAGAAAGGATCGAGCAGGCATCAAATTTTGCGTGTAATTGGATTAATCCGCTACGGAGACTTTTCACATGATCTCTGAGGCTTGCAAGGACGAAGCCATATTCAGAACACGTGGTGTTTTTGAGTGGCATAAAAGATTTAAAGGACGCCGGGAAAACGTTGAATATGACCAACGCGCCGAACGTCCGATCTCTGCCTGAACCGATGAAAATGTGGCCAAAGTGTGGGAATTTATAACCGTCGATTAAGTGTTCATTTAATGGCACAGGAGTTAAATTTACAGATATCAACTGTGCATTCAATCGTAACCGATGATTTGCAAATGCCAAAGGTATGAGCGAAGTTGGTGCCGAACGTTTTGTCAGACCAGCAGAAGGAATACTATGTAACGATTTGCCATGAACTGTTGGAACGTTTGGAGACCGATCCAAATGTTCTGAACAGAGTGATAGCCGGTGACGAAGCTTGGATCTTCGAGTACGATCCGGAGACCAAAAGGCAAAGTTCTGAGTGGAATACAACGTATATCCTCAACCAAAAAAGCTCACATGAGCAAGTCAAGAGTGAAGATGATGCCCATTGTCTTCTTTGATGCAAAAGGTGTGGTCCACAAGGAGTTTGTGCCTGCTGGCCAAACAGTGAACGGCAAATTTTACGCAGAAGTGCTTGGGCGTTTTAGAATGAGGATTCGCCACATCCGAAGAGACATCGCCTATTCCTGGATGCCCTATCATGACAACGCGTCTAATTGTGAGAGAGACACTCGCCAAGCACAATGCGGAAACGCTGCCTCAACCACCTTATAGTCCACATATGGCTCTCCCAGACTTTTTTGTACCCTCGGATCAAGAGGTACCCGAAACGATATAGTTTCGAGACGATTGAGACAATCCGAAAGGCTTACACAGTACACAGCCTTGCAGTTGCGGACTTCCTGGGGGCGGATGAAGACTGGAAAACCCACTGGCGGTGGTGTATTGACACAGGAATGCCATATTTTGAAAAGTATTAAGTTACTTTATATATTTCTTCAATAAATGTTTTTTATGGCCTCAGTCCCGATTCTTATTGGACAAATCCTGTATATTGTTCTTTTTTTTATTTTCCACCGAACCAGTTACATGAAATTTTTGAACAATTCGACTGATGATGATTCGACGAGCTTTCAGATGGACTATTGTGCAAACTGACGTCAAATTATTGTGAACGTTGACTAATAGAAATCTCTCGGTCTTCAGCAACACTTTCACGTACCAAGTCAATAAAACTTTTGAGCGACCACTACAACAATATATTGCTCTTCTTATATCTTTCACCGAATCAGTTTCTTGAAATGTTTGAAGAATTTGATGGACAGTGCATTCAAATGGACGATTGTGCAAACCGTAAATGTCACGTAATTTTCTAAAAACATTTTTCGATTTTCATAAAATAATTCAACAATTTGAACGCATTGTTGTATTGTGTACCACTCCATTTTTATAAATGTCATACATTATATTTCTGAAATGAGTCTAGACCTAAGCAAATTCACAACACCATCTGTGTTTTCAAACCAGTTATTTCAGAAATGAGAACATAATATTCGTGTAAAAGGTCAAAGAAGGTTAGAAGCGCAGGGAGAAGTGTGGAATATCCAAACAGGACGGTGTAGGCTTCATTTTCTAGAAGACTATAAAGCATAGAATAAAATTACATTTATTTTGACAACGTGTAACGAGTATTAATAATAAAACAAGAACTTATAGATCAAGCTAATATATATTTATAATATTCTTGTTATATGTACGTTTGACTTTGGCACCTTATATGTTACCTCTAAAGCAACTGGATTATTGTTAAATATAGAAGTGATGAGGAGAGATTTAATTATTCCAAATAAGAACTCAAAAAAAAACAACGGTGTCCACGCAGTGGTTTCTTTAATCGAAAAAAGTCGAAGAAATCACACTGCGCCATATCTGGAGAATATGGTTCTTGTGGACTGGTATTTGTTCGATTTTCAGAGAAAAATTGACGAATAATGATTATAGTATATCATGGGCCGTTATCGCGATGCAAACATGAATTATTTTCTCACAAATATGGACCTTTTTTATATATATCCTTCATTTTGGTAAAGTTTTCTTCCTTGGTTAATGTAGACGGTCTTTCTGAAAGAGAGTCATCTTCAAGTGTTTCTCAACCAGCACTACAAGGCCTCGTAAACATATTTTTTTGACATAATAACTTCATCACAATGGCAGTTTCTTAACATGATTAATCTATCTACACAAGAAATATTTTTTTTAGATAAAATTTAAAAAATCGCTGAGAATAATATTGCAAAACAGAGACTATTGTCATGTTATGTCAGTGGTTCTTCTTAAATCCAGTTGCTTAACTCCTAAAATCATTTTACTTCCAACTATACTAACCAGATATTTTATAAATTTTTTTCGATTTTCAGGAATTTGTAGCCACACCAATTATCACCAGCCAAACGACAAAGCAATTTTCAGAAAACCTAGAAAAAGAAATTCACATGGAGTCTTTCCCCTATCACCACGAGACCCCCATAGCAAAGAAACCAAAAGGTCCCCCACCAGCAAGTCCATCCAAGTTCGTAAGGGGCGAGTTTCGCGAAAGCGATTACGAAAGCGACTATGAAGCTCGCATCCCCCCTATTTGGGGAAAAGATACGGATAAACAATATAAGCCTGTTCGTCCAGTACTCACTCCGAATCAGCAATACTACCAACAAGGTGGAAGAACTCCAACCCCGCCAACAGAATTCGACAGGCTTCCACATACATACGGCCCACCCAGACCAAAATTCGAACCTATTGAGAAGATAACCCCAGTTCCCAAACCAGTAGTGTGTAAACCAAAGGCGCTGTCGGCTTCTTCTGGTGTTACTGATGTGATTGTTGCCACACCTGCAGTTCCTCAAAAAACGGTCTACATTCAACCGGGAACGCCTCCAGAGATTAGATATGCTCCTGGACCTACAAAAACTCAATACTATCGGTATAAAAAATTTAGAATATCTTTTTTAAAGATAGGAAAAATAAAATGGAAGGATAAAATACCTGTTGTGGCGGTTAATGTTAAAAAAAATGTTTTACTGAAAGTATGCGCCATCGCTAGCGGTTCTAAAAATATATCCATTTTTCGTCTCCTGTCTCGATTCGATTCATCTTTCTATCATGCCGAGAAAGCAAAATTTCGTACACCGTTCGCTTTTCCATCTATCCGTCGTCCAGCTGATGTTGAACCCATTTTCCTGCCTTTTGGATCTTTCCCATGGCACGCAAACGATCACAAATGGTTCGGGGACCAACATTTAAACCCTCTGCCACTTGTTGTCGACTTTGCATATCGTCTTCTTCCAACAATGTTTGCAATTCGGCATCTTACAATTTTTTTTGGTTGATCTGGGCGTTCCTTGTCGAACCATTTTTGAATCGTCCAAGCGAACGTCCACAAGCGTTTTGTGTTGGGACATTGGTCCGTTTTGACTGAGGAATAACAGAAGGAATACCGTGTAACGTGTTACCATGAATTGGTGGAACGTTTGGAGACCGATCCAAATGTTCTGAACAGAGTGATAGCCGGTGACGAAGCTTGGATCTTCGAGTACGATGCGGAGACCAAAAGGCAAAGTTCTGAGTGGAATACAACGTATATCCTGAACCAAAAAAAGCTCACATGAGCAAATCAAGAGTGAAGA
Organism: Cosmopolites sordidus; assembly: GCA_031761425.1. Lineage (NCBI taxonomy): Eukaryota > Metazoa > Arthropoda > Insecta > Coleoptera > Curculionidae > Cosmopolites > Cosmopolites sordidus. The sequence goes on along the minus strand of JARFXV010000068.1, from coordinate 1,828,648 downwards.
TGATGCCCATTGTCTTCTTTGATGTAAAAGGTGTGGACCATAAGGAGTTTGTGCCTGCTGGCCAAACAGTGAATGGCAAATTTTACGCAGAAGAGCTTGGGCGTTTTAGAATGAGGATCCGCCACATCCGAAGAGAGATCGCCGATTCCTGGATGCTCTATCATGACAACGCGTCTAATTGTGAGAGAGACACTCGCCAAGCACAATGCGGAAACGCTGCCTCAGCCACCTTATAGTGTACCATTGGTCCGTTTTGACTGAGGAACAACAGCAGTACTTCTCGCAAATGCCCTTTATTTGACTGAAAACTCGACATGTTTACCACATGAAAAAAATATGACGCTAACTCGAAATCGTTTAAACATCAATCGCGTTTTGAAAGGTACTTTCGTAGCAACAAAGCTACATAAGAGATGAGACTGTGATCCGACACTTATTTCCAGCTCCATCTTTTAAACAAATTAATAATTATTAACCGCCAGAACTGGTACACAAGTTTAATTGTTCATAATGATAAGTAATGAAGTAATGTAATTTTTTAATACTGTACAAAATTTTATTTTATTTAAGAGTTAATTTAGTTTTAATCCACTACATAATCTCTATCATTATGAATAATCTTCGCCCACCTCAAACAAACTTTTTTGAATTCTTTTTTATAAAATGAGGGTGATTTTTGAAAGAAAACATTCTTCTAGGGCATTTTTGATAACTATCGAAGTAGGAATTTTTTTTCCACGTTAAAAACGCTCCGTAGATCTGTAAAGATCGTAATCTAACGGCCCAAAATCAGGAGAATACGGTAGGTCAGGAAGTACTTCCCAGCCTAACTCTTTGGATTCTGGTACTATAAGATTTTGCATTGTCAAACTGAAGTATTACACCGTTTCGATTGATCAGTTTTGAAAGCTTTTGAATCAAAACCATGTTTCGTTTATTCATGATAATATCCATTTTCATTCATGATAATTATTTTATTTGTTCATGATAATATCCAGAACTTACGGTTTCCGACCTGATTTTACAATGGATTTAGGTGGTTGTGCTATTCTTCAAAGGCGATTGATTGTCTTCTATAGAAACAACTTTTCAACTCCAACAACAATTTATAAAAAAAAAAAAAATCGCGCAAGCGAAGTGAAAATTCTCAAATTCATATATAACGTCTGATGCGTTCATCTACAACGCGCTCACACCCGACATTATCTTATTCTACCGCTTTGGGTCGTGGTGTATACATCGCTCTGTTTTGCTCCATTCTCGTGACGTCGGAATGTATAGCTCTCTTTCTCCTTCTCTCTACGTTATATCTTTTTTCTCTCTCATGTAACGAAATGTGCCTAAACGTGACGTGTCCTTGAATTTTAACTCTGAATTCTCGTCCAATTATCAATTAAATTTTCATTCAATTTTGTTTACATCTGAAGATTAATACGAAGGTTTCTATTTATATATCCGGAATCGGGCCATCTGACTTATACAGCGTAAAGTTTGACATTGTTGACTGTATACGTACTAAGAACGTTTTGTGATACGGGCGCTATTTGTGTTGTTTAGTGACTTTGTAGTATTTAGTGAATTCCAAATCAATTCTTTTATTGGAACCTTTGGTGTGAAACACTAAACTTGAAGAGATTTACCACTAAACACCAAAACGTTTTTTTGAACTGCTCGACGCACGTTTCGGGAACCATGTTAGCATTATCAGGAGATGATTTAACCTGGAGATGATTTAATCTAGTATCTTTTTAATTAAATCTTTTTAATTAAAGTTTAATTTCATATCAGTAAAAAAATTGAATTAAATCTACTACGACTTTCTACGTGGAGATAATCGACGTAAAATCCAATAAAAGCAGTGCATGGATCAACTCACTTCGACCTTGGCGATGAAGCACCATCTAAACCCAATGTATATCACTGGTGTGGTGAACTCAATCGTGGCCGTCATTCGCTCACGGACGAATTTAAAGCCGGTCGTCCAAAATGGGTTGTTGTGCGAGAACACATTGATACTCTGCGCGAACTGATAAAGCAAGTTCGTCATGTGACATATCGTGTGATTGAGGCATCCCTGGGCATTAGTATGATAAGCATACACAAGGTTTTACATGAACATTTAGCAGTGAAAAAGATTTGTGCGCATTGGATAGCGTGTAATTTGACAATCCTCAAATAAAGGCTCGTGTCGATTGGTACAAAGTTGTGCGTCGAAAGACATGTCTTATATCTACTCATAGGTGCGACGAATCTTGGATCTATGCGTATGAGTACGAAAGTACAGTAGTAAACTGTATGGGTCTTTCAAAATGAGCTAAACCCAACAAAAGTTGTTCGCGCAAGAAGCAGTTTGAATGATCGCGTATTTTTTTGGAATAAATGGGCATATGGCTACAGTGCCACCAGATAATCGCAGAACGGTCAATTTTGAGGGGCACACAACCATTTGTTTGCCAGAAGTCTTTGAAGAAATAACAAAAAACAACCAGCGATGCTGGATCATTCTTCTCCATGACAACGCGAGCTCTCACACATCGGACCGAACAACTCCATATTTGACTGGTCAAAACATCGAATTGATGTGGCATCCACCGTACAGTCCTAATTTGGCACCCATTGATAATGATTTGTTTTTATTTGTTATTCCGGATGCATAAATAGCACCTCTCGTATGTCACCCACATTCCTTCTCTGTGCACTTTGTTCAGTTGTTTTAAACACCGTTATATTGTGGATCATGAAGTTTTAAGCTTTGTGGCTAATTCCTGGATGGTATGGTCGAGATCAGTTTCAATTTCAGCCAACACCAGATCCCTGTCAGACAGACTTTTTTCCAGATTTTATGCCTTCGTTGTTTCGTTATTTCGTTTATCTTGAATTTATATCATTTTAAGGATTTATGCGGTTTTCTTACTCAGGTAGACACTCAAAACTAATTTTGCGATCGATGCTCTAAGGATTCTGGCGTATGGTGATGGAAGCTTAAAAGTGGCATTTTATAGTACCTTCAAAGATGGCGTTGTTTAGTCACTATTACTATTACATAAACTGTACATAATTTTAATTCGAAAACTTTTCAATTTATTCTCCTGAAATCCATAGCAACCTTTGTTCATTTCAGATCAACAACAAGTGCACCATATCAAAACGCCATTCAAACCGAGACATCCAATATCGTACATCTTGACGAATCTACTGATACGTGTAAAAGAACGATGAGCGTTCAGCAAACTCACAAGATTATTAAGTTCGGAGATCAATACAGGAAGCAGGAGCAAACGAAAAATTTAGAACCATTCCCTTTCACCCCTGAATCACCACAACCGCGAAGAGCAACCAGCGTTCCTCCTCCAGCTACACCAACCAAATTTATTCCTGGAAACTTTAGAGAGAGTGACTATGAAAGCGAAGTGGAATCAACTCGAATAAAGCCAATATGGGCACCTGGTGGTAGTGATACAGAAGATTTACACTACAGGTAAGCACCACTCTCAGCTCACAACATTTGCCAACGAATATTAATGTAAACTTGTACTTTTTCAGACGAGTTAGACCCCCTTCTGAAGCCAGAATTCACGGTTATTCTTCTAGGCCTCAAGGCAGAGTAGAAACACCAATGGAGTTTGATAAAGGTCCCGTACAGACATCATCTCACATCGGCAGAACAAGTGACACGGTGGATAGTGAAACTAGAAGACACCAAACATCAACATTTAAAAGATTCTCAGAAACAAATTCGAATCAGATTATGAAGAGGAGTCACTCTTATGAACCTCCGGCAAAAATTAAGCCAGGTATGTTGATGGTGACTTATTGAGGGACTCTTGATTATATTAAAGTGTGGTTTAGGAACACCACCTGAATATGGTTACGTGCCGGATCAAAGAATAACCAAATCTACAGCTACAAAGATGGCAACTCATCACATGGATAGTATGACGAAGGAATTTAAGTCAAAGACGCAACAGTTTGTTCACGATATCGTGAGTGATGTTAATAAGAAGCAGCAACAGAAACCGATACTTAAAACAGGAGGTGCTGATGGTGATGCTCAAGTATACAGAGAAGAAACCAGAACGGTTGGACATGGTAAGACATTACTCTGTGTTGAATATTCGGTATTTTTATATTTATTTCAAATGGAAGGCATATTGTGTGGTGAATATTATCCGTAAACCGTCGCTTAAAATGTTGTCCGCTATTTCAACAAGAGCCTCTTCTTCTTATTACGTTAGGCCAACTAATGCTAAGCTCTTTCTTTCCTCCTGTTAGACTGTCTAGCTGCCTCGTCATTATCGGTGGTCTTCCTGATAGTCTGGACCCTTGTAGTTTATCGTCTCTCGTTGTTTTTTCTAATATTGTTGTGGTTTATTCGGAAAATGTGTTAGTTTCACCTCATCTTGTATTCACCCAGTAAGAATGTCACCATCCTCAGTTCAGATGTTCTAAATATCTGTTTTGCCCTGGCGGTGCCTGTTCTAATTTCGATGACGTAAGTCACTATCGGGCGTAGAAAAGTTTTAAATATTCTACTTTTGTTTTCGATTATTAGATGTTTGTTCCTTTATATTAAAATTTTCAATGCTCCTGAGAGAGTTGTTGCTTTTCTTACTTAACTGATCGTCTTCTGACAGACATTACTGTTACTTATTTCATCTATTCCTTAATACCTGATATTATTTTCTGTTCTATTATGTTATGATCTATTATGAATTTGCATCCTACAGTTTCTTTAGCAATAGTTTAGCACATTTTTTGTTCTGTTAATAAGGCCATGCTAGTGGCCTTAGTAGTTGCTGAATTTGTGGGGGATTTTTTGTAGATTATTTTAGGTATTAGCAAACAAGACCGGGTAATATTCAGCGTAACAAAAACCGTACCGTTCGGTGTTCTACGATCATATTTTTACAAATAGCAACAATGCAGATAGAAAAAGGGCATGCCGAAAGGCTAGTTGTTCGCACAAATGTTAGATCCGCTTCAAGAACCAAAAATTGTGACACAAAATAATTGAATGTTGACTGTATTTAAATTGAAACGCGACGCCTGTTTTCACTTATTTTTTTTATCTCTGGGTGTTAAATAATTATCAGTCAAGGCGAAAGTATAGGCCATTTCAAGATATTTCATTGCCCTTCGGCAAAACGTTAATTGCTTCAATAAATCTCAATAAAAATATTTCTAGTTTTTTAAAAGGCGCCAGAACCGGAGTGATTTGACTTCGGAATAATTTAGGGAAAATTAAAATATTGTTACATTATGATTAAATAATAATAATAATTATTATTATTATGTATGACTAAAACATTGTTTATTGATTTGTGTATTTTGAATTTATTAGTACAATAAAAATAAATAAATAAATGTATTTATTACTAGAATAAAAATTATAACTTAAATTTAATTCGGTTTCGCTCTCTCTGTCACTTTGATCTACATTAATAATAAGTGGTTCTATATTATTAGTAAATGATATATAGAAATCTTCTGTTTTAATGGTTAATCGAATTTAGTCAACTTTCTATGGGAATACTATCTACAACCTTCCTAATTAATGTTGCAGCACTTGCACTTATAGTCGGATAAATGTTTTCTGCTCTAACATTGGATTTTACCTGATGCCATATTTGAATTTCCAATTTAGTGTTATTTGCATTAGAAAGTTTTTTTGGCGGTTATGATAACTAGCGTTGTCCATCACAATTACGCTTTCCTGAGGCACATGGGGCAAAAAGCTATTTATAAACCTATCTTCAAAAAGTTCTGCAATGGTGTTGTGATGGTAGTCCAAAGATAATGTTTAATATTTCTGCAGGACAACCGTAAACAATTTGGAATCTATCCATCCTCGGAACCAGCATGTAAAATTGTAATTATGTTTCCCTTGTTCGCTGGGGTATCTACCCATCTTTTTGCTGGCGTCTCATGTATATCGAACCATGTCTCGTCAAGGTAGATAAGGAGGCAAATTTCTAATCTATATTTTTTATATATATAATATTCTCCGGAGGCTTCATTTTCCCTTAGTCGCTGTTGCAATGAATGCAATGTAGGCACAGTTTGCTGGTATAAATTTTGCTTCAAATGAAGTCTTTGTCGGTTTTGTCAACACCTTTGCTTTTATCAGAATCACTATGGACTTTTTGGCTTTAATTGGCTTCGTCACAATATCTTTAACTGTAGACAACAGAGTTTTCGTTAATGAAGACGTTTCTGCTGCGGCTGCATTTATATTAAGTCCCCTATTCAATAAAGAAATACACATTTTTAACAATTTGTTTAGCATCGATGATCATTATCTTGCCAAGAACGCCATATTTTTAGCACGTTTGAAATAACACAAAATTCGATCGAAATTATAGAACTGCACTGTTTAAGAAAAGAATGCGAACTAAACTAAAATATTTCGAAACTACTAAACCAGTTATAAAATTAATTTTGTCTTTTTACCTGTTATTTTATTAGGCCCGGTCCTGTTTACGTTTCTTGCAACTTTGCCGGGTTTCGTTACGGCAGGGGTTGTTAAGAGTTTATTGCAGCCAACGATATACCTTGAAACGCACTTTACCTAATACCTGTTATGGCAATATTGCCAAAACAGTCCTGATACAACACAAGTTCTGTTGATGAATATACTACCGTGATCAAAATGTAAAGACTTTTGTTTAAAAAAGCGCGCGCATTACGCATAATAAATAATTACAGGCAATATAAAGAATAAATAATTAGTTTGTCTTTTATAATAATAATTATAATAACTTTCATATTAGCAAGCACTTAATAAAAATACAGATTTTACAGTCTGTGTCATAAGACAGTGTACGTGATTTTTTTTTAATACAAATATATCTATTTCCAACTTTTTTCCGTGTAATCACCATCACTCTCGAGTATGACTTCACACCTTGGCAAACTTTCGACCTGTTTTTCCGCATAGTCCAAGGGCAGAGAGTGCCAAATTTTCCGAATATTATATTCAAATCGTACACTGGTTTTCCAGCTAGTTGGGTCTTCATAATTCCCCACACGTTTTCAAGTGGGTTGATATCTGGAGATTGTGAAGACCAGTCCATTGTCGAGATGCGATTTTTCTCTTTCCAAGACTTATCCAGGTGACTTCGCTGTTTGAGATCATTATCTTCTTCAAGCACCCATTTTTCAATTTTTTTGATATGCTGTTGACCGACTTTAAGAACCCACGCTGATAAATTTTGATTATTTTCATGGCGTCCAAAATCTCGGTGAGCAGCACTATATCGGCGAAAGCGCGCTTGCAGAAATACCCCTAAACATTGATCTTCTCCGGGTGTTTGACGGTACGCTGGTGACCAAGCACGCTTTGGTCTAAGCAATTTTGGTCCAATCGTGATCTATGTTTTTCTCACCCGTGCACGTTTCAACGTGCTTTTGAAAGAGCAGCGGTTTCAAGGTCGTGTGACGGTTTTCACATTTCTTTTGTAGAAGCCGTTAAATTGTGTTGGTACTCACATCTACTCTCGTTTTAGCCAGATAGACGCGAGCCTGATGCAATCGCTTGAATATATTGACATCGCTTTGCCCCGCTTTTCTGTGTTTGCTCGGTTGGAACCCAGGTCGTCGTAGTCAAGGACATTTTTAAACAACTTATACGGCTCGATTCACTTCGCAATGATACTTTTTGAGTTTTTTATTACTTTGGCAGCTGATGAAAATATTAATTTAGGTTTTATTTGGGTGTTTTGCAAAGGAAAACTGTCTCGAAATGCTTCCTGTACTTGGAACTCATTTTGAAATAGACACTTCCAATTTGAGGTTTCGAGAGACTGACAGTAAAATCGCATCATGAAAAAGAAACAGAGATATCTCTTGTACTTTCAAAAAAAAACTCGTATACTGTCTCCTGACACAAACTGTACATTAGACACATTAGATCTATATCACAATTGTTCTCCTAGTACAAACATTACGTAGTCTCGTGAATTATTCTAAGTTGCCATAGTTTTTAATTTCTTCAGGTAATTCATTATATTGCTTTAACCCTTTATAAAACAGACGATGTAGTTTTAGCTTTATCTGAGTAAAAATTATTGCTATGTTCAGGCACTAACCGATTTAACATTTTATATACAAATTTTTTTTATTACAAAAAAAGTACTTTATTTTTTGATCATAGTAGCATCGACAGTACAACGTACTTCATATAATGTATATTAATGACAGTATTTTTGGGTTTACCTGGAACTAGTTCATTATGTCCTCTTCATGATAATTTTCGCTGTATATAATGTATTGAATGGTTTAAAATGAAGCTGGTTAAAAACTAAACTAACTGCGTGTTTATATAATATTACTACGGATCTACTTTCCAAAAATTCTATCAATAAGCCCAGATCATTATTAACAACCCATCGTTATGTAAACCTTTCTTTCTCTAGGAACAAAGCATGTTGATCCAGACACAGGCCTAATCTATTTTAAGTACGATTTCGGTTATGAATTTGGAATTATCTTGCCTGGGGAATCCAAATCAGGTGAAATTCCAGTACCGAAGAAAACCATTATAGAACCACCGAAGAGAACCGTGGATATAGAGATGCCAGTTTATCACGAAACCACACACTCTACTCCCAACAGTTATAATGCCCCCACGCCCCAATTCAAGCCGAAGAAGTTCACGAACAGATGGGATCCCACATCGGAGAGCGAAATGTCCGAGTACGAGGGAGATCCGAGAAAAAAGTCAGGATTAAGTCAAGGTTCGCGATGGGAACCTTCGTCGTGTAGTCCTATATCGTTGTCGCCTAGTCTACCTAGCACTTCTCCAGCTTTTAACCATACTTTCGCAGGTACTTGGTGTGCCGCTTTATATGATCAGAGATTTCTTTTTTCCAACTAACGCTTTATATTTTATAATATTAACCTTAACACTAAACATATATTAGTTAAAAACTTTTGGTTATTGGTTTTGCATGTTAAATTGAGCCATGCTCCGAGAAAATTGTGCCATAATTTATCCGCTATAGAGCAACTGATGAGAGTAGAGATCAAAATAAGAGAATTTAGTCAATAAATGTGTCGCCAAATGTTGATTATTAAAAAGCGACAGAGTGTTGAAAGTTAAACTAAATTTTGCAAAATTAAGATAATTTAAAAACGATTGAAGGTATCAGGTTCAAAATCGTGGTAGTTGGGTTTTCAAAGCTAACAAAGTTTAATTCTAGTTCCTAGACGACGCTTGCTCCCTACTTTGTGAGGAAATTGCAGATTTTTTAGCCATCGATAAGATGTGCAATGGAATATTCGAACACGAATATCTCACAAAGGGCGTGAGATATCGATATTGACCAAGGGTACCTTTTTACGTGGAAATTGTGACCCTTCTCTATTTTGAAGACAAACTATTCCAAGCTTTATAGGGTAAAAAATATGTGCGAGTTAATTTCTGACAAAGTTCATAGAGGGCAAGCGCCCTCTATGAACTAGGCTCAAGCTAGATTTGTCACCTTTGAAAATCCAACAACCACGATTTTGAACCTGATATCTTCAACGGGGTTTTTAAATTATCTCAATTTTTCGAAAATTTAGTTTCATTTCAACACCCCGTATCTTTTTAAGGATTAACATTTGCCAATACATTTATTGAGTAAGTCCTCATATTTTGATCGCTACTATCACCAGTTGCTCTATGGCGGATAATAATTTCATACGTTCAGTGGTATATATATATATATATATATATATATATATATATATATATATATATATATATATATATATATATATATATATATATATATATATAGTACTTTCTTTGCACTTTCAGCTGCTTAACTGGGGACACCCAACCCATTCCTTCATTGGAGGGCACATGTTTCGTCTCTTGATGTTCAGACTCTCTGACCATCAAGATTTTATATACTCTCTCGTTAAGAATAAAACCCACAATCAACAACCCATACTTTTGCCGACTTCCTGTCGGATATGCAATGTTAGATTTCTTTGGACTGCGTCCAATGAGGCAATAGTAGCTGAGTGTCATACACCCAAGTACTAGGTTCCAGAATTTCATGTAAAACAAACAACAAACTGCGTCTCCGCTTCAATGAGAATTTTGTTAGTTGCTTGACTGGGGACAAGCCTCACCCATCCCTTCATTGAAGGGCACATGTTTCGTCTCTTGATGTTCAGACTTCTCACAGTACCGACATATGCTCTCAAGAGAGGGAGACCCTATCCACAGTCAACAACCCATAATTTCGCCGACTTCCAATTGGGTGGCGTATATTTACAGTGTTATATATCTTTGTATTCTGTCCAATGAGACAACAGGGAGGGCTTTAAATGTTTCACAGGGAACCACCTGCGGGGTCCATAAATATTATAAATACATTTTAAACTTCGAAAAACTTACAGAAATAAATTTTTGACTCCGATATAAAAATTTACTAATTTAAAAGGATTACAACAGAAGCGCAATCAAGAATATTTAATAAAATAATCAAAAAAGGAATAAAACAATTTTTTACTTTGTTGTGTATCATTTTTATTTTTAAACAAAATTTGTATGACTATATAAACACTACTTTAAAACTGGTTTGAGAGTGAAAATTCGTTTTACGAAACTATAGTCACAAAGTAATGGATAAATCAATCAATAATTTAAAATAATCAATATAATAAGCGAGAAAAAAATTAATATCTAAAAAGTGTAAACAGCCCATGTTAAATGACTAAGAGAAATATCGTCATTTGGGCAGGGTTAAACGGCATCAGAATTTTTTTTTACATTATTTTAGGCTTTAAAGAAATGATTCAGATGTTACCCAAGTGAAAAAGTCAATTTGGAAAATAACGGATACGAGCTTCTCGCGAAAGTAAACATGTTTTAAACAACTTTTATTAGTTTAGTTGTAGTTTATTCGTTAAGTACTAACTAATTATTATTTTTCAAATATGCTTTAACACTGGTGATTTTCTGATTTTGTAAGTTTTTTCGCGGAAACTCTTAGTTTTCAGTTTTAGAATTTTTTTTCTTTCAAATGATCAGAATCGTTAATTAAATTTTCCAAAGTTATTTTCTTTACACCCTGTATAAACACTAACATGAAACATGTTGTCCTTAAAATATTTTCTTTACATGCATTCATTGAGTTAAGTAATGTCTGAATGACTGTGGCGTGTTCATATATTTTTTTCTTTATTTGGGTTTTTCGCCACGATCTAAAATTCTTAAATATCAAAATATCTGTTCTTATGTAAATAATTATGTAATTAATTATATTAGTTCTTATGTAATTATTTATTTACATAAGAATAGATATTTTGTTATTTTTTGAGTTTTAGATCGTGGCGAAAACCCAAATAAAGAAAAAAATATTCATTGATTTATTTTTTTAGATGGTATTAATTTGTTTCAGCATTTTTTAAATAACAGTTGCATGCAAGCTTAAACAGCTTCTAGTAATTTACCGTAAACTATATTTTAGTATTTTTAGGATAGCTTTTATTATCGCGAATTTTAAAACAAATATTTTAATTATTTTACTATTTCAGATGGTGTCACTGGAGTGCAGACCCCTCCAAGTTGTCCAGGTACTCCAAGTAATACTAAACTTATTATTCAGCCTGGACAACCACGAGCTCCTATGTTCATAACGGTAATTGTCACCTCTATTATCATCATTCTGAACCTAAAAAATTATCTTTTACTTCAGCCCTTACGAGATATCGCCGTTGTTAGTGGCCAAACTGCCAAATTCGAATGTATTGTTCAGTCAGAGCCACCACCGAATATTTTGTGGTCCAAAGATGGAAGGATCATCGCCAATTCCCACGACTATCAAATTCATTACAGAAATGGTGTATGCAGATTGACTATAGCTCAAACCTATCCAGGTACGAATTTCTAGAAGTTATTTCAATTTGTTTCTATTCCATGGTAATAACAAACGCTTATATTACTATGCTAACTGAAAAGTTCGCGGAGCGACACCTATAGAGCAGTAAAAGAACTATATAATATACTACATTTTGAAGTTTTATCATTCATATGAATATATGTGAAGTTTTAAGTCGTTCTGTCAATTCGTTCGTACAAAAACCACAGCTTAAACTAAACGTATTAGCGTTATTTTTTAAAATCGAAAATACTGAAAATCATGCAGTGGTGAAATTCTTTGTAAAAAAAGGTTTAAAGGCAATGGAAAGTGATGCATTTAAACTTTGATGCCCCTAAAATGATTTTTTTTACATTTTCTTTGACTTTTACATTCCTTCAAATTTAAAAATACCCTTATCACTGTTCTAAACAGTATTATAACTATCCTAAATAATAAAGGAACACTAATTGCCCCCTTAACTCACTAAGCGAGTTGAAAAATTAAGATTTTTCTTTTGTTTAATGAAATTGATTGCCTCGACTTGAGGAAATAATCTTTTAATCTATAGTGATATTTTTCAAAAAAAAATTCCCTTAACCTTTCTCCTCATTTATGTAAAAAAATACAAGACAATACTTATCATAAGTAATGCCTGAATGATTGTGGCGTATTCATATATTTTTTTTCCTTTATTTGGGTTTTTCGCCACTATCTAAAACTCAAAAAATATCAAAAATACCTGTTCTTATTTAAAGAATTTACAAAATTTTTACAAAATTTTAAAGATATAAAAATATTATAAAAAAATTTTACAAACTTTCAACGTTAACGTTTCGGAGGGTACTCTCCCCCCGTTTTCAAAACTAAACTAAAAAATTAATTATATTAATTTGTAATATATAAAGTAACGAGTGAAAGTAAATATATTTTTTTTTTGTATATGTCAACGATACTTACATTGACAACAATAGATTTTCATGACAGTGACATACTACCAAAAAATATATATAGGTAATGTTTATTGTGTGATTCTTTATTGTACTAATTGTGTATTCAAATATTTAAATGTTTTTAATTATATTCTTTAGAATCGGAAACCATATTGAATTTAAATCTACCGAAGGAATAGCAATACAGTTATTTTTATTTAAATTAATTATAACGGCTTCTTTTAATCTTCTGTATTTTGTTACCGATTCTGTTAATACCGTTTTGGAATTATTCCAATTGATTTTATGACCCGATTCCCATGCATGTTAACAAATTCCAGATTTATTAAAATCGCCCTTTCTAAAAAAAACTAATATACAAATTTTAACAAAACTAATATACCACTTCGCCCTATAATTAGTAGGATAGAATCCCCATGTTATAAACTAGCAAAATTTTTATTAAACATTTTAAATCCACTTTCGGGTAGAACAAATTCATTTATTAAAAATACTAAGATTTATAAATTAAAATAAAAACATTTTTTTTTTAATTTTTTTTAATTTTAAATTTTTAAAAATACTAAAATTTATAAAGATTTTTTAGATAAAATTTCGAACATTAAAATTACAAACAAAAATTTAATGGTTAGTTTTGACGTGGTGAATTTATTTACTAATGTACCATTTGATAAATCACTTTTACTAGTTAGAAAGAGATTAGGACATTACACAACATTAAAAGACCGCACTAAACTAAACATAAATACAATTTTGGAATTATTAACTCTATGCTTAAAAACCACATATTTTCAATTAGAAAATGATTATTATCAACAAAATTTCGGAATGGCAATGGGTTCTTCTCTTTCTCCTTTGATGAGTAATATCTTTATGGAGGAACTCGAGAATGACATATTAAATAAATCTCTTAAAAAGCCATTAATATGGCTTAGGTATGTTGATGATATTTTTGTTGTATGGCAACATAGCATTGACGATCTAAATATTTTTTTACAAGATATAAATTCTCGAGAGCCTACAATTAAGTTTACTTTAGAGATAGATGGAGAAGGAGAATAAATTGCCATTCCTCGACACTAATAATAAAACAAAACAACATATTAAAAACTACAGTTTACAGAAAACCGACAAACACAGATAGGTATCTCAATTTCTTTTCAAATCACTCAAAATCGGTCAAAATAGGAATAATTAAAAGTTTATATGACCGAGCAAAACTAGTTTATACCGACAGTGATACACTACAAAAAGAAACAAATCACATAAAAGACATTTTAATAAAAAACAATTACCCAAAAAATTTTATAGATAAATCGCTTAAAAATTTTGATACTAGACATAACAGACAAGTTAGTAATAACAATAATAATAACTATCAAACAATTAACCTCACAATTCCTTATATCCGCGGTATTTCTGACACAATTAAAAGAGTAGCAAATAAATACAACATAAGAACGACATTTAAAACAAAAAATACTCTTAGATCTCTACTAACAAAGACTAAACCAAACAATATACAACAAAATACCAAAAATGTGGTTTATAAAATTCCCTGCGAATGTGGCAAATTCTATATAGGTGAGACATCTAGACCGTTAGATGTTAGAGTCAGAAAACCTTCTTAGAAGGGGCGATTTTAATAAATCTATAATTAGTTAACACGCATGGAAATCGGGTCATAAAATCAATTGGAATAATTCCAAAACGGTATTAAAAGAATCGGTAACAAAATACAGAAGATTAAAAGAAACCGCTATAATTAATTTAAATAAAAATAACTGTATTGCTATGCCTTCCGTAGATTTAAATTCAATATGGTTCCCGATTCTAAAGAATATAATTAAAAACATTTGAATATTTGAATAATATATATAATATAATATATATATATATATATATATATATATATATATATATATATATATATATATATATATATATATATATATATATATATATATATATATATAATTTATTTAATTTTAATAATATATAAATTTATTTTTTAGTTTAGTTTTGAAAACGAGGGGAGAGTACCCTGCGAAACGTTAACGTTGAAAGTTTGTAAAAAAATTTTATAACATTTTTATATCTTTAAAATTTTGTTTGTTAGGCAAATTTATTACAAAAAAGAATCACTGAGAAATTTGTCTCCGTTTGGTTTTTTGATTTTACCCAGTGATTCTTTCTTTAAATAAGAACAGGTATTTTTGATATGTTTTGAGTTTTAGATAGTGGCGAAAAACCCAAATAAAGGAAAAAAATAAATACTTATCATATTCTGATGTGGCTGAAGGATGATTTCTGTACCGAAAGTTCAAATGTAAGCAAAAGTAGTCCTGAATTAACCTGAGGATCTAATAACTGAAATTTGAAAACCAATAACGTGTGATGATCAATATTAAGTGCCACTGCAAAATGTAATAAACAATTTAGGTATATCTTGGCGAACGAGTTATAATAAAGTTATGAATTAACACATAGCATAACAACATATTCTCCAGATTATGCTCCACCCGATTGACATTTTTTTTATATTTTACAGAGGATGCTGGCAAATACATCTGCACTGCTACAAACTCTGTAGGTACGTCCACCACGACAGCAACACTACAAGTACCAGGTGAGAGAAGATCGCAATACTTAAAATAATCTGTACAGCCTGGTGGTGGGTTTTAAAACGATTAAACAATTATTATTTAAACCGAATCTAATAATAAATTCACTGCCAAACGTAGCAGTCTGTATAGACAATATAAAGCCAAATAGTGCCTTGACGTATGTTTCTTTTTTTTTTTAATTCAAACAGCATTTTAATGGCTTAATTTGCTTTCTATATTTAGACGTTCTGTAGATCTAAGCCCGATTTTTCTTGAGTGAGAAACACATATTTATAATAATGTTATCGACTGTTTTCTTTTCTAAATATTTCATGAAGCACTTTGGTTCCATGTGTATTCTGTTAGAATAATTTAATTCATTCTGGTCATTACTCTATATTTTTGTGTTTAGATTGCTTCCTTGTTGATGTACGATATTTCTAATATTAGGAATTGATGTATTTATCAGATTATATAGTTGGTTATGTTCGTATATATATTTATTGTCTAATGAAATGTATTAAAGCTTTTTGCAAGATAATCTAGTAGTTAATTTTGCACTTCCTACTTCCTATTTTTCCTGTATATAACAATATCCTTTCGCGGTGGTGGTTGAGCTGCAATATTTCGAGAATGTGTATGATAGAAAGGGGAATTTTACAAAAAAAAACTAAATTACTGAAATGGTAAATGGTCAACTGGTATCTGATTTTAAAAAATAACTAGACAAGGTAAGTATCACATAACAATAACAAAAACTAAAACTTAAATGAAGGTGGGGCAAGTATCACGTTACCATTTCGATTATTTATACGTTTCAAAATAAAAAAGACAGAATATTTTGTTCTATTACATATTTGTTTCGTATTTAAATTTTTATTTAAGTTTACACAATTCGTCACCTGTGTATTAGAGTGTAAAAAATAAGATCCTGAAATTTAAGTTAACATGTTATCATTATACAATATTTAATTTTTTCCCAGTATTAAACATTAACAATAGAAAATTTAAAGAAAATTATGACAGATGTACAAAAAATGTATTTCTTCGAGATATTTGAAAATTTAGTTTGGACTTGACGTAAAGAAAATAAAAAATTAACAAAAAAATGCTCAGTGCATCCAAAAATAATTTTTTACAACAAAAAAAATAAATTTTTACATCAAAAGAGAATCCATATAAATTTTATCTTGATTTGGCAAATATTTTAACATACCAGTAATATATTTTTTCTTTTTTTTTGGGATTCTCGCCACGATCTTAGCCACGATTCTCGCCACGATTATCTTTAGATCGAGGCGAGAAACCCAAAAAAAAGAAAAAAATATATGAACACGTTACAATCATTCAGACAATACAAGCAATGTCTTTTTTTGTTTGGACCATAGCAGGTTTTTTTTATCTAATATATCGTTTATAGCTTCGGAAAACTTTTGTTCAATCGATATTACTTCTGGCTGATGCTTCATGAAATAAATTAAGGAAAATGGCATAATGCTGTTGCGATTTTGCGAAAGATTTTTAAGAATTAAGATTTTTATGTCCAGATTATCGTATATTATTTCGTCTAGAATGACCCATAATAATTATTTTTATTTGCCGAGAACGAATTTGATTAGCGTTAGGGGGCGCAAAAACATTCTGCTCTCACCTTTTTTACAAATAGGTATAGAAATTTATTTGGTGATTCCGTTTAATGAATTCAAAACTATTCACAAAACCTTTTTTCATTATCATATTTTTCACAACTGATGAATGGTACTGCTGAAGAAATGTTGAGGTTTTTAGTGGATGAATTCATCAATATTTTTTTCGGAACTTATCAATTGTTTTAAGGTACTGATCAATCAGATAATAAATCAGGCAAAATAGGTGGTGATACGAACAGAACGAGAATTGGTAAATAAGACATATTCGAACACATCACTAACGTGTTTCAGCTGTCATTTTTTTTTTCTTTGCAGATAAATTCTTATGAATCAGTAACTACATTTTTTTGTATGGAAGTTGGTCACAAATAATGCACTGTTTTCTAGAGTTCGAGTTAATATATAATATCCATTTTTCATCACATGTAATTATATTGCACAAAAACTATTTTCTTTTAAATTGGATTAACAAAAACCCTATAAATTCTAATAAATGAGTACCAGATAGCGCAAAATAAGGATAGTTTGTTCGCTCTGTAAAATTTGAACGAAACATAACAAATAAACCATCTACTCAACAAATAAAAGTCTTATTCTAGATAGTTTTTTTTACACATGAAAAAACACATGGACCAAATGACAATCGTTTTCCTGCTCGTAAACATGTGCTCTTCTCATAGCGTTTCCAAACAGTCTTCTCGACATTTCAGGAGATATTGTATCTCATGCCCGATGTTGTTCTTTATGACCTCGATGGTTGGTAGGTTGTTGGCGTATACTCTGTCCTTGAGATAGCCCCATAGGAAAAAATCTGGGACGGTCCAATCCGTCATTGACGTTAAAAGTATTGACCGATTATTTTCAAAAAACAAGGTGACTATTCTGTTTCGCTAGGCAAGTGTATACACCTCCATACTTGAATTATCTGTCTTTTATCTGTAAAATAAAAATTAAAAACTACAAAGAACTAAAGAAGTTATGATTTTTCAAAACTAGGTATCGTGTTTTGCGCCACCCAGCATAAAAAATAATACGTAAGAACGTTATAATTCCTTATAATACAACTCCGGTTAAGTGTGGGAGAGGACAGTATGCCTTTAATTTCAATATCTGCATCTGCTTTTCATTGACTGCTGAACTCATTCGTGTCAGAGTTTTTTTCCCGCTGTAGAGGTGTTTCAAAGCGCCATCTTTCAGTTTTAGACGCGATATTAATCGAAATTTATTATTTGAGGCGCTGCCTTATTTTCTCATTTCAATAAAAAAATGCTGCGAAAACTCAGGATATGACTTATATAGCTTTGGGAGATAGTGCTGTTTCGTACACTACTTATAAGAAGTGATGGCAATTCTAAACTGAAAATGTTAACTTAAATGATACAGAACGTCCGATATAACCAAAAAAATGGAGGTTGAAGAACTGGAAGTACAGAAGTAGGAAGAAGATCCTTATATATTGTTGTATATTAAGTAATGACTCAATGATTGTGGCGTGTTCATATATTTTTTTTGGGGTTTTTCGCCACGATCTAAAATTTAAAAAAATATTAAAAATATCTGTTCTTATGTAAATAAAGAATCACTGGGTAAAAAACAAAAAACCAAAGAGAGACAAACTTCTCAGTGATTCTTTTTCGTAATAAATTTGCCTAACGAACAAAATTTATTACAGAAAAGAATCACTGAGAAACTTGTCTCCGTTTGGTTTTTTGTTTTTTACCCAGAGATTCTTTATTTACATAAGAACAGATTTTTTTGATATTTTTTGAGTTTTAGATCGTGGCGGAAAACCCAAAAAAAGAAAAAAATATTGTTATATATGTATTGTATTGTTATATATGTTGTCGCACACTGCTATAGCTCGGATAGGAACCGGAAGTAATAACACGAAAAGCCATTTCGAAAAATTTACATAAGCTAGGGAAAGTTCAAAAGGAGAATCGTTAGGTTTCATAAGACGAAGAAGAAAAGTTGATGTTGTGCCATGCTCTCCAGATACTAGAAAAACTTCCTATATAAGAATGTGACCTTAGATGAAAAATAGATCATTTTTCGATAATCTAAACAGCCAAAATCGTGAGTTAATTCTGGTGAGACACGAAACAGTAGCTTAAAACCAAATATCTATATCAAAAAGGTATTGGTGAGCCAGGTATATGGTGGGGCCAGCTTGGCGTCTTGCCTTTTTAAGAAAATCTCAAAGTTGTCACAAATAAGTAACTAATCTAACGCGTCTGAAATTTTGCAGTATTTTAAGTTCTCATACTTGATAAATATAATAGTCATTTGGTGAAAATTGCGCCATCCTTTTGTCAGTCAGAGAAGTTTTTCCTGACTGGCTAACCAGGTGGTTTACCTATGATGCTAACGATGATGCTAACCATGTTAGCATTATCAGGAAATGATTTAGTCTTTCACTTCACCGTCACCCTTTCACATTTGTTTATCTACAAAAAAAAACAATTAAATTTAATCATTTATGTGATTTATATATTTGATATAATTTAAAGATATACTATAGATATAATATAGATATACTAGAGAGATATTAATATATTGAGTATTTTACTGAGGTATAACACATATTTGGCTTATAACCTTTCAAAATCTCTACTACACGCATGTGTTTATATAAAAAAAAACCTAGACAACTGTAACCCAGATGTCATTTTTAGTACCATCAAGGTTTGAATCTCCCCACACAATAAAATAATAACAAACAAATGAAATCGTAAAGAGATCCATTATTTCAAGTAAGAAACTATGTAACACGATGTAAAAATAGCTCATAAGGACCACACGTCAAAGCTATTACAAGAACATACGGTAAACGAGGTTTTTTTTTATTCAAATTAGTTTTTCGATCTTCGAATTTTAGGCAATAGCATGATACTTTTCTTTCTGATTTATTTGCTAGAATAGATTCGGATATTTTTCGACAGAACTCCACTGAAATTTTCAGGTTAAAATTAGAAAAAAGTGACCTAAATAATAACGACATTCGACCTATTCTCCGATTATAAAAATAGCATTTAGATTCAGAAAACATTTGCTGCGTTATTGTCAGAATATTTTTGAAGCATTATTTTTAAAAACAGCCTTGTTGATATAAAGGAGAAAGTTCATGAGAAACGAGAGATAATATGACAAAACTTTCAACAAGTCTTAAAACAGTGCAATTAATGCACGAATGGAATAAACCACCAGTCACGCCGATAATCAGGCCGGGTAAAGCCGGATGGATTCTAAGTTTGATCTGATGGCCACTATCTGGGCCACACTATTGACTCATAAGTACACTTCCATTAATGAGCCATCGTATGCAGAATAAAATACACCAAACTCTGTAAAATAATCTTGAATGAAAACATTTTACTAAACTCCAATAACTTCGAGGAAAGTTTGCATAAGTAAAATGAAGGAATGGAGGGCTATTTGTAGGTCTACAAAGAAATGGTACAAAGGATTGTTTCGATAAAAAGGGAGAAAACGAGGAAAACAGATATGGAGAGAGATAGAGAGAGGGGATAAGCGGATATGGGTAAGAGAGATGAAAAGATTTAGTGGGAGAGAGAGAATAGAATTAATAAAAAAAAATATTTCATCTAGGAAGAGATGGAGAAATTATGATTTTTATTTTTTTTTAAGACTTTTACTAATCAAAAGAGAGGGAGAGTGAAGAGAGGTAGATATGAAAGAGGTCTGATGAGGTAAGAGTAATGGGAGTGTGGGGGAAGAGTAAATAATGGAAAAGAGAGGTGTGAAAGGGTGGAAGAAGAGAGAGATTTCCTATGGAAGTAAGAGCGGGTAGAGTAGTGAGAAAAAGAGAGGAATTAGAGAGGGAAAGAAAAAGTACTAAAATGAGATGAAAATAGAGTAAGGACAAAAACGAACAAAGGCTTAGTCTTTGGTGTGAAACACTAAACTCAGAGAGATTTAGCCCTAAACACAAAATCACTTGTGTTTGTGTTTTTAACGCGCGTTTTTTAGTTATATTAGCATTTCTAAGAGGTTTCTAAGGGAGGGCATTTCTAAGGGAGGAAACGCGCGTCAAAGACATATAAATATAAAAATAAAGTCAAGTAGGATGATATCATTCAAGAGACAGGGCGAGGGGTGAGAAATAAACGAAGGAGAGAGAGAGGAAGAGAAGGAAAGGATGATTTGAAAAATGAGTGCAGTAAACTCAAAAATGTTTTAGAACTGTCGAATGTCCAGAAATGATTTGTTTTATCAGTATCTACAAAATATTATTAAACAAGATTCACCTGATAATAATTCAAACTTTTGACAACATTATTTAATTAATTTATTTTCAATATCTGTAATAATTATATTTTTTCTTTCTCATGATAAAAACATTTATTGCATTTTTAGCTCTGCTAGTAATCACAATAAATTGTTAACGTCAAACGGAAACTATTTTTGGTTGAGTGATGAGGAATTTCCGAGGAATGTTAACGTAAACTCTTTTATAATATTACCCGAAAAATTGAAAACTTTCAAATGCGGATTTAAATAATGCTAATTTAATTTTTAAATCGAATAAAACAATTATATAAGTTAATAAAAAATGAACTATCACAAAGTAACGGACAAATTAATCAACAATTAATTTTTAAATTTAAGAAATATTTTTTTGTTCCTTCTTGGGGTATCGGTCGATTATAATAATAACAATTTTTTTTTATTTTGTTAACGTTTCGATATTATTTTTTGTTTAGTTTTTAGTTGATATATTTTTTGGCTTTGATATATTCTATAAATAATATATTTTTACCTTTAAATTTTTGTTAAGCTAACAGTTTTAGGTTTTTCACTTTTAATGGTATTAGATGCAAAAAAATTAAATTTTAAGGTATTGATGTTGATTTAAAGATGTGAAAAAACAGAATCAAAGAAAACAAAAAACCATTAGAAATAGAACAAAATGGAACTACCAAAATATGTCATAGATAATGACCACAACTTTAATTTTAATAACAATAAAATTTAACATTTGGAAATACAATATAAAGAAAGAAATATAAAACAATAATTTACATAAAAAAAAACAAATAATGCCATTAATTTCAGAACTGATACTGATAATTTAAATAGTATAATGGCATAAGTAAATAATAAATTAAAGTTTTATTTTTTTGTTATTTAATGCCATTAAAAGTGAAAAATTTAAAACTATTAGCTTCAAAAAAAATTTAAACAAATTAAAGGTACAAAATTTATAAAATATATTAAAGTTACAAAATATATCAACTAAAAACTAAACAAAAATATCGTATTAAAAAAAAGCTCAACTAATAATTTATAATTAATACTATAACATAAATATAGTATATTAAGATATTATAAAAAGGTATGTGATGAAATATAAATTTATACTATGTATAGGAATAATATACATATATATATATATATATATATATATATATATATATATATATATATATATATATATATATATATATATATATATTATAAAATTGTAGCTGTTCTGAGGATGGTTTAATAAAAACAAATCCGAAACGTTAACAAAATAAGAAAAATAATTGTTATTATTACAATTGACCAAAACCTCATGAAAAAACAAAATAATAATATTTAACGGACAGGAAAAAAACATATATATATATATATATATATATATATATATATATATATATATATATATATATATATATATTAAGAAATAGAAATATATTGTTGAGTGATGGGTGGGAATTATACTAATTATAATATTATATCATGTATAGGAATAATATACATAAATATTATAAAACTGTAGCTGTTCTGAGGATAGTTAAAATAGATAAAAACAAATCCGAAACGTTAACAAAATAAGAAAAATAATTGTTATTATTACAATTGACCGAAGCTTCAAGAAAAAGCAAAAAAAAATATATTAAACGGACAGAATATATATATATATATATATATATATATATATATATATATATATATATATATATATATATATATATATATATATATGTATATATATATATATAAATAGAAATATATTGTTAAGTGATAAGTGGGAATTATACTAATTATAAGCTATAAAAGATAAAAGGTATAAAATGGTAAGAAAATAACTGGAAATCTTATTAATTTTTAAACAAATAAGCAATTATTATCTAGACAACGCAGGTGGAGAGAATTTACATGTCTATCTACAGCAAAAATGACTTCTAAACGTTGATGTTGCCAAATAATCACCCAATTCGTAATCTCGACACTTTATTTATGTGTTGATGCCAGAAACTTAAATTAAAACTTTATATATACGCTTAATTTTACAACTCATCCTCAAAGTAAAATTTTAAAATAATAGTTCACTTCAACCAAAAATAAAAGAAAAAATCTTCAATGCTGTTTAATTGACACAATAAACCGAAAGCCTCCGAAAATGACCATGACATATATAGATTATTAAAATTACATGTCCCAGTATATTTTGAAATAATCTGCCTTTTAATAAAAACAAAATCTGGAAGATTGTGATTTTTCACTTTCCTAATGTGTTCTATTTTTAACCTACGCTTCGTCATTTAAAGGAGACGGATGGATTTAACTTTTTTTTTACAAAATCCTAAAGCTTTCATATTAATGAAAAAATCTGTAGATATTTTTATAGAACACTAATAATAAACAATATGGTATTAAAGACGGTCATCAGTGAAATAGACATAAACGTTTATGCAACATTGATAATTAGGGAGCTGATTTTTACCCGAGCTCGGGTCAGGTTACTGCTTATCAATGAGTTTAGTTATAATCGTACACTACTGAGTCGTTCTATAAAAAAATGAACTAATATTAACTTATTAAACAATCAAATGTACACCCAAAAAATAATTAAAATTATTTTATAAACATCTTAACGACATAAATATTTTTATAAATTAAAATTATGGCGCATGTCATTGCACGAAACGATTTATTCAGTTATCTTTTTTAACCCGTTTCTAGTGAAAAATATAGAAAACCAGATAGTAGGATATAAGAGAGACGTCCGTAGGTTGGGACAGTACTATTTCTACTTTCTACTATCGAAAATTTCCCATAAGTGAGAAAAGTGCCTTTTTTATCGGTAGAAAAAGGCGGATATAACATTAGTACCATATTTTTTTATCTCTCATAGTCCTGAATGAATTTCGAACATATCTTGCAAAGGGAAGAAATTTCATGTCATTTCAAAATGGCAACGATGTACGTAAGTTGGGACAGTTGAGACACCTAGGTCTTTTAGGAGTAGTGGCGCATTATTTTAATGGATGTTGCTGAACATGAAAGTGAAGAGCCATCAGCATCAAGTATAATACAACAATCATTGTCACGTTCCTCAAGTCTTTCCTCAGTTTTGTCTAGAGTTGGACCAGTTAGATCACCTTTAAAAAAGTCCGACAGCTAGAATAAGTCAATGAATGACTTCGTCAGAAAATGTTGCCATGCTCAAAGAAAAGCGAAAGAAGAAGGAAGACAATGCAAAGAAGCAACGACAATCAACACAAGAAACGTCAACACAAGAAACGACAAAGATAATAAGTGTCAGCGAAGTGTGTAAATATAACTCGAAGCTACTATACCTGCCAAAATTGCGACTCTGTGGAAGACTGGCATGTATTCGGTTTTCTTTATTCTGTTTTTCATGGCCTTTTAAGTAAAAAAATCGACTCTAAATGTTGAAAATCTTGCGTTATTATTTGACTTTTTGAACCCTTTTGTGCATTTTTATAACTGTCCCAACCTACAGACCACAAATAATTGGTCAAATTGTAGCCAAGAACATTACCTTTCTAACGGTATATATAACTCCGAGAAAAATGTATGTAATTGAATGCTATCACCAAAAAAACAAAACCTGTCACAATCTACGGACTTCTCTCTTACAGTTTTACAAGTTTTAAACCTATTAACACGATCCAAAAAAATCAGTAAAAAGGACCTATAATGAAATAAGAGCGAGAGCCAAAAGAGGCATGTTAGGATTAAACATAGACAAAAAAAAGGATGGAAAAGATAATTAATTCAAGAAGAGAACAAAAGTGGATATTCGGCGATGACAATATTAAAGTTTTGAAGGAATTTACTTATTTGAGAAGTAAACTAGACGAAACCAACAATATCACAAGAAATATCAAAAATCATGTTATAAAGAGTAACAAATTTACTTACTCGCTAGATTATTTCCTAATATCTAAACTTATTTACGAACTTATACACGAAAGTTCGGATTTACGAAACACTCATTCAGCTAGTTATGGTTATCAGACCTGGACCCACTCATAGAAAACAGAAGAGGTGCTTGCAGTGTTTGAAAGAAGAGTACTCAGAACAATTTTTGATACTTAGTAAAGGAATTTGGGAAATCAGGTATAACTTTGAACATAAACAATTATGAAAAGATCTGGATATTGTAGACTATGTAAGGGTTCAACGACACAGACGCGCAGGACACGAGAATATCAAGAAAAATTATGAAGTGACGAATAGGATGCAACAGAAAAAGAAGGTGACTAAAGAACGGTGGCAGGACAATGTAAAAAGAGATGTTGTAGAATCACTGTACATAAATTAGGATAAGGGATAAAGGATAAACTAGGATAAAGATTGTAGCGCTGGGGAATAGTAAAGAATGTTTCAGAGTCAGAGTAGGTAAATACAAGGGATGATCCAGTACCACGAAGCTGGGATAGTGGTAAAAAATGGCATTTTCCTAAATTTTTAGTTATAATAAGATCTACTGTATATTTTGTTCATTATAGATCAGGAAAAGCAATATTTCAAAGAATGTTCGCAACTTCTTGTGTTTTTTCTGTGTGAATTAACACATAATGATGAGTGGTCGTATCTAGAAAAGTCTCCTGTGAATCTTACCGTTTCCTAGTGAACCTTAACGTCTCCTTACATATGCACATCAAACGTGCATTCATTTAAAGGTGTCACTACTAGCGATATGGAGATTTAACCAGATACCATTTACATTGGTCAGACTGCATTAGATCTTATGCGTTTTTTTATACTTATTATTTTATAGAATTATTATAACGTCGACCAACAACAAAAATATCCGGAAGGTACTCGTTCCTAGCCCGACAACAAATGAAAAGAAAAGAAATTGGAAAGACATAAAGTCTGGATTTTATTGCTTTTATTTGTTTGCAATTTTTTTTCGTTTGTATGACGATCTGTGATTATGCATTATTTGCAAATCTCGAATTTCAAGATTTTTAAAAATATGCCTATTATCACTTAACATGGTGACAGGCCAAAACTGGTATAACCTGGCCTTTCGCCCAGCACCCGCTTGACGTTGAGTTTCGGGACACCCTGTATATACCCCTGTATGTATATACCCTGTATATCATAATTATCATCATTATCATCAGCCCGTGTTGATCCACTGCAGGATAAAGGCCTCTTTAACATGCTTCCAACTTTCATGGTCCTGGGCTTTCCTCTGCCACTCGGCTCCGATATACATAACGATGTCTTCAATCCATCGTGTTTTTGGTCTTCTTCGCGGACGTTTGCGATCAAGCGGTATCCACTCCAGGATTGCCTAGGTCCATCTGTCGTCCCATCGCCTCGCTATATGGCCTGCCCATCTCCATTTCAATTGCTTTACACTTCCAATAATGTCACAGACTTTCATTTGTTCCCTGATCCATGCGCAGGACTTTCTGTCTCGTCTTGTAATGCCGAGCATACATCTTTCAATTCCCCGCTATGTTACCTGAAGTTTTTGAATTGATTGCTATGTGAGTGTCCAGGTTTTACTTCTGTATGTCATAACGTGTAGAACAAACTGATCGAAGACTTTTCTTTTCGGACAAAGTGGGAGTCTGCTCTTAAACCCAATGCCTGCCAACCACATTTAACATGCCGTTTCACCTCCCAGGCGGAATTCCGCTCCATTGAAATTCTCTGCCCAAGATATATAAAGCTGTCCACAATCTCCAAATCCCTTCCTAAAACTGAAATTCTTCTGTCCTTAGCGAATTTATTGAACATAACCTGACTCTTTTTTAGGTTTATTTTCAAACCAAATAGTTCGCCAGCCCTTTGCAGTTCTTGTATGCGTCTTTGCAGCTCCTCTGGGTCTTGTGAAAGGAAAACGATATTATCTGCAAATCTAAGATGGTTTAAGTTTGCACCATTGATCTTTACACCATCCTGTGCCCAATCCAGTTTACGGAATACTTCTTCAAGGCAAGGCGAGAAAAGAATAGGCGATAATACATCATCCTGTCGTACACCTCGTTCTACCTTAATTCCCACTTCAAGATCATCAAGGTGAATTGTGGCTATAGCTCCATCATATATTGATCCTAATAGGTTTACATATGCTTTATCTACCCCTTGGCTAAGCAGTGCATCCATTATCGCATTCTTTGAAATGGAATCAAATGTCTTTTGTGGTAGATAAAAGCCAATCACAGTGGCATGATGTATTCTTTGTGCCTTTCTATGGCCTACTGTACAACCTGGATGTGATCTACTGTACTACATCCACTTCTGAATCCTGCTTGTTCTCTTGGTTGTACTTGATTCTCTTGGTTCTGTTGTATTCAGTTTTTTTAATATTCTTTTAGAAATTATCTTGGTGAAAACTTTGTACATTACTGATATGAGGTTTATTGGATGGTAGTTCTTTAAATATTCCTGTGCTACTGTTTTATGTAAAAGTATCACTTCTGCATTTTTCCATAAGTCATTTTCCAAATTTGCCAGTGTTTTATGTAACGTCCGACCACCAGCTTTTAGCATTTCGACAGTTACACTGCCCTTTTCTGGAGCCTTGCCGTTTTTCATCGGTTCTATAGCATTTGTTACTTCCTCCACTAGGATATCTGGCATTTGTTCTTCCGTGGGTATTGTTGTATTTGATTGGTTCTGATCTTCATATAACTGGGAATAAAATTTTCTGATAACCTCTAACATTTGCATACACGCCCTGCACACTGTGCCATCCTCACGCCTTAAGGCATATATTTGCGTTCTTTTGTTTCTCAACTTCTGTTTAGCCTTGTTAATTCCTTTGTTTCTTTCCAGGATTTTTTGCATTAGCTGCATGTTGAATCGGCGCGTGTCTTCTCTGATACGATTTCTTATAGTTTTGCAGAGCTCAGTGTACTCCACACAGCCAAAAGCACTACCTGCATTTCTCATTGTCCCCGTTTCTTCATTAAATCAATGGTCTCATTGGAGTTTTTTGTCTGTTTGAGATATTTTTCTTCTGGTGCTATTGAAGCAGCCATTTGAAGCACTTTGTTGGCGATTTCTTCATATTAAACTGATATTTCCACCTCCTCCGGATGTTGTAACACTGAAATCATCAATCTCAAAATCAAGCAAATTCAAAATCGCTGCCTCTCTCCAGCAGTTTTCCAGAATCCACTCTGCCCTTCTTAGACCTTCCATTATTTCGCGTTCTCTTTGACAGTTAATCCTAACTTTTGCTCATACCATTCAGTGGCCACTTACAACATTCAAATTGTTAAGGACAGTACAAATGCAAAATATTGTTTTATCGATATTTTTCTTATAGAACGAATTCCTAATATATAGTTCTTGTCCTTCAGCAAAATCAATCAATCTGTCGCACCTATTGTCTCGCTCACCAGTTCCATATGGGCTGGTTGCATTTTCGTCAGTTCTTGTTGTTCCAATTCTGGCATTAAAATCACCGATCAGAATTTTGTACTTAATTTTGCCTTGTATAAAAGCTGGTCAACATCATAAAATTCCTCAATTTCCTCATCCCTATGGATTATTATTTCTGTATAAGCTTGGACGATTTGAAGCCTAAACTTTTTATTCAGCTGAATGACGCATTGGGCTAGTCGGTCAGATGTACTTTGAAATTTTACTACACAGTCCTTCAGCTTTCGATTGATGAGGAATCCAATTCCGCCACATCGGCCATTTTTTGTACCTCGAGAGTAGAGTACGTGTCCAGTTGGTTCCAGTTTGATTAACTCTTTGCCCTTTCTTCGTGTTTCACAGAGTCCAATAATATTCCAATATATGTTGTCAAGTTCTATTAACAGTTCTTGCAATCGGGCCTCCGTTTTCATAGTCCGTATATTTAGCGTGTTAAATGTCAGTAAAAGTCCAATGGCAGGCTGATCTAACCCGGTGATTATAAGCACCCTCTGCCTTGGGGCAGGTCTTCCCGCTGCCGTAGATAGTTGCTCCTTGGCCTCCGGGGAATGAGGGCCGTGTTTGTGGTTGTACTGTCGTATTGAAACATATTGAAATACCATGTTGAAGGTATGGATCGTAATCTGCCATGCTGGTCCAATGCGGGTTGGCAGATTTTGGGTCATGTTAGTCGGAAGCCTCTGCCTTAACCTGTCTGCCTGGGGTGACCCTTCCAGGAGCATAGACTCCAGACAGCGTAGCTCAAAACTTTATTGCCCAACTCAAACCTCTTTACCACGTTAAGGTCTGATTCATAAAGGGGAATATATATATATATATATATATATATATATATATATATATATATATATATATATATATATATATATATATATATGTATATAGTAAAAGAAAGCTTAAATCAAATGAAGAAATAAATGACGAATTTGGAGGAGAAGCCATATCAGAATAGGTAAAGACAAGAAGGCTATAGTGGACAGACAGATCACATAATGAGGTCACTCACAGAAAAAGTTTAAAGAGTAACAAAATATAACCCATTAGCAAAGGGAAAGCCACGAAGGTGATGGTTGGGCTATTTGAAAAGAAAAAAGCATAAAAACATTAGGCATTGCAGACTGGAAAATTAAATGAAGAGATTGAAAAAATTAAACGAAAGAGAAGAAAAACGAAACGAAAAAAAGAGACCAGGATAAGTAAATGACTGTAATGAAAAAGTATAATAATAGACTTCATTAACAGGAATTAAAATACGCTTTTATAAACATATATATATATATATATATATATATATATATATATATATATATATATATATATATATATATATATATATATATATATATATATATATATATATATATATATATATATATATATATATATATTGTCTTAAAGAAATGGGGCGAACTTTTACTTCAATCCAATACGATGCAATCTAACTTGAAATAAATATGTATCTAATCAAAACAGATAATCAGTTCGCTGTATTTTACAGGAATCAAAAATAAATCTCTGATTCGCTTGAAGCGAAATTCAATACGCGAAATTTTCTGTTCGATTAAAATTCGTCATCTGTTGCTCGTTTCACCAGGTAGGTCATAAAGCTAAATTTATCGCACTCGACAAAAATGTTTCTCAAAACAACAAACAAAATGAAACTTTTGGCACGAATATATTCCAAGTGAATCACAAAATTTTTCGGTAAAAATTCTTCAAATTTATTTTCAGTGAGATAGTTTAGACATAATGTATGACAAAATACTCGAGATATCTACACAATTTAATAAACGATATGAGTATACAGAGCCTTCATTTAATCCTGTAACCAACGGGACTAGTGATTTATTTAAACTTTCAAAGGAACTTTCAATTTTTTATGTTGAATTATTTAAGGGTAGTATCATTTGTCACCAAAAATAATATTAAAATTTTGTTTCTGTCTATGTTTACTGAGCGACAAATTTAGGTATCCGGGATAGGCAACAAAGGTGTTGCTAGGCCTTATCTGACATGTACATCGTAAAGTTTGAAATTGTTACATACGGACGCTATTTATGTCGTTTAGTGACTACATTTCAACTCAGTAAAAAAATTAAATCAACTCATGAGAATTTCCGTGCGATGGTTTACTACGACTTTCGACGTGGATTATCTCAGCAACAGTGTATCGATCAACTAACTTCGACCTTTGGCAATGAAACACCATCTAAAACCACTGTATATCACCGGTTGATTAAATTCAATAGTGGCCGTCGTTCGCTCATGGACGAATTTAAAGAAGGTCATTCAGAATCGGTTGCAGGTCGTCCAGAAAGCATCGATAGAAAGCGCGAACTGATAAAGCAAGATCGTCATGTGACATACCGTAAGATTGAGGTATCCATGGACATTAGTATGACAAACATACAAAAAATTTTACATGAACATTTAGCCGTAAAAAATATTTGTGCGCGTTGGAATCCACATAATTTGACAATCGCTCAAAAAAGTCTGTCCATTGGTGTAAAGAAATGCTCCAAAAACACAATCGTGGTGCGTCAAAAGCCGTGTATAACATCTACACATGTGGCGAATCTTGGATCTATGCATATGAGCATAAAGTATGAGCCGAAAGTAAACTGCAGTCGACTGTATGGGTCGTTCAAAATGACCCAAACCCAATGGAAGTCGTTCGCGTAAGAAGCACTTAAAAAAGTACATTGTCACTTTTTGTTTTGGATAAATGGGTATGTTCCTACAGTGCCACTAGAGAATCGTAACACAGTCAATGTATAACTGTTGCGTACCATTAGGTACATAACAATTTGTTTACCAGAAGTCTTTGATCGCAGGATCATTCTTTATTATGACAACGCGAGTTCACACATATTACCGACAACTCAATATTTAACCGGTCAAAACACCGAATTAATGGGTCATCCGTCGTACAGTCCTGATTTGGTACCCAACGATTTATTGTTGTTCCCGTTCGTGAAGAATAAACTTCGTAGTCAACGATTTTCGATGCCAGAAGGATCCGTTGATGCGTTTAAAATGCATGTTTTGGAGTATTCAAAAGTGTAGAGAATATTCGCAGAAAATATTTTGAAAAACAATAAAATCATTTTCAATAGTAAATATTTATTTTATTAATTATTCCGGATATATAAATAGCAACCCTCGTATTCGTTGTATGCATTTAATCAACAGTATTTTCCATATAATATCTAGACATACCATTCTCTTTTTCTTTTTTCGTCCTGGCAACTGCTGGGATGGTGTTATTACAACACTTTTTTTTACTTTAGGTTCAAAATAATGCAAGGCAGGTCATATGTTTTGCTTATTTTTGTTATTACTGTTGGACTATGTATATAATTCAAAGAAAACGATTATTCACGAAAACTGAAACGTATGTCGTTTACAAGTTTAAGAAAACTAGTGATTTCATATTAACCATTACCAAGTTGCCGTGTTGGTTGTCCACATTTATAGAACACGTGAGTTTCGTGTATAAATATTTCTCTATATAAAATTTCTCTGTATAAAATTTCTCTGTATAAATAATATTATGTGGCTTGTATTGACCAACATTGAAGGGAGAAATCTAAAACAATGCAGAGAAAAAAATAAATAATTATTAATCGTAACCAGTGGCAGCTCGTGAGGGATGGCGTTGGATGAGGGGAGCATTTATCACAGTAAACAATTTTTCAAAACACCATATTATATTCCGTTCAATTTCTTTCCTTTAACTCAGTTTAAGATATTATTAAAAATTAAAATCTCAAAATGTAGAAGAACATCTGTCGACTAATCACATAAAATAATGCAGATCAAAATTCCACCCCCTCGCCACAATTTTTACGTCGTTGGTCGGACGATTACCTCCAGCGACTGTACGCCACGTCATCTTATCTCGTCGTGGGCGTTACATGTTTTGTTGGTTGCTAGAAGTCGGGGGTTTAACTGCTTTCTAAAACATGCGATTTGGACGTAGATTCTCTACGACCGAACGTATCGGTAATTAGTTTTAAACGCTGATTTGACAAGTACGGAGCCTTTGATATATCTCGCGTCGCGTATTTTGTTCGCCTCGGGAATACTTGTTTTGATTTGGGATTTGCTACGTGTGTACACACTGAGTAGTACTTTTTAAATAAAAATAATCAACTTTTAATTGCAAACACAAAGGTGTCTGATTTAAAACAGCTAATAATGACTAATTTAAGTTTGGAGGAGAAAGTTGAATTTAAAACTAATGGTCGTCCCACGCCCGTGTTAAGTTTGAGTCAAATTAAAAAAAAATGTAAAAATAGGGCAAGTTTTACGCGAAAATTTGACAGTAAACTATACAATAGTATTTTATGGCTATGTGGTTGTGAATTTTAATGTTTTCTGGTTCACCTCCTGTATAGGGTTTCAATAGCACGAAAAGTAAAAAGGAGGAAGGGGAAATAAAAAAAATCTTCAGTAACACTATTTTCTTCTACACCCTACCGCTTTAAAAACTCACGAGTCGCAACTGATCGTAACAATGATGGTTTTCATCTTCTTCGTTTTATATAGGCACCATTTTTGCCTGTTTTTTTTTACTGCTTTACTAATGTCACTGTACTAGTAGAAGTAGTAATAGTAGTAGTGAATAGATTATGAATGATCTCGCCCAGGTAACTGAAGTGTGTGACCCTGTATTTTGTATTCAAATTTTGGACATCTAATTTTATTCAAAAGGAATTTTTTCCCATAAATTTTACTTTAGAGGTTATGTCGTTCTGCAATAAATATTGAAGAATTGTTCTGAAGATAGTTATAAATAATAAAAAAATAAACCGAAACGTTAACAAAATAATTAAAAAAAAATAATTTATTGAACTTAAATTGATTTACCACTAAACACCAAACACTTTTTTTTTAAACTTCTCGACGCACGTTTCGCTAATCATGTTAGCATCATCAGAAGATGATTTAATCTGGGATTAAAAAAACGTGCGTCGAGAAGTTTTAAAAAACTGATTTGGTGTTTAGTAGTAAATCTCTTCAAGTTTAGTGTTTCACACAAAAGGTTCCAATAGAACAATTGAATATTTGAAAGAAAATCCAATATATATATACATATATATATATATATATATATATATATATATATATATATATATATATATATATATATATATATATATATATATATATATATATACACACATGTAGACTTGACTTTTTGTTTCGTCAAACAATTTTTTTAAATTTAGTATTGTTATTAATAATGCTTCAATATTTTTGATGATATGACTGGATGTAACACATAATTCAAGATATGAGTGAAGAACCACTTTGGTGAAAGAATTATCGAACTAAAGCATGAAACCTATATATAACCTAAACAAGAGAACCTTTGTTATGATGTAAAAAATAACCGATTACACCCAAATAAATTAAAGATAGCGCCATAATTTATAATTTACTTCAATTTCAGGAGTTCCTTCTCATATGTACGGTACCTATCGTCAACTAAGTACCACCCCGAAAAGTCCATCGCCAATATATTATCAGAGACCTGAGTTTCCCTGTTTTGGTAAGTCGAATCCAAAATCTTCCAAAGCGTCAGACAGCCTCAACTAATCGACAGTGTAATTGGTGTGATAAACTTATGAAATACGCTTGCGTGATAAATTGAAATTGCTTTTATTTTGATCGATAATGATACATAATATCATTCGCTTTGTCTAAGATTATTGGCTGTGCGTCTTATATTATTAACAATAAAATTAAGATATTTTTATATTTAATGGTAATATTTAATAAATATTTTACTAACAAACATGATTTTTTATTGTAAAAAAATCCTGTCATATTTACTAAAAGAAAAAAATGCAGAGAAAGGTAGACACTGGGCAGTTGATAAATTTGATCCACCCACTATTTTTGATTCACTTTTTTTCCTGTAGTTACACTTTGATAATTTTGTAATGGACACGTGATTGATATTCATTCAAAAATCATTACTCTAGTTAAATATATCTATTTTGTCCAATCGGAAATGTATTATGTCGGGTCTGTAAATTTTTACCAATGATCGATTGTGTCACCTGCAAACGTCATGTGTCAACATTTCATGACAATCTGTCTACTAGTTTCTGAGTTGTTGTGTTTTAAGTGATACTACTTTTGTTATTCTCAAAAAATTATCGTTGAAGCAAAACAATGGCTTGATAAACATTAGTCGGACTCTGCCTCAGACAAAAACGAAAAAAGCCGAGCGAAGTTTTACTTTCTCGGCATAATATAAAGACTTTTTTGCCTCGGATCATAGCTGGAGATGAAAAAGGAATATATTTCGAGAACCCGAAACGCATAAAGTCATGGGTTTGCCCAGGACAACCATCAACATTGACCGCAAGACCGTATTGCTTTAGAAAGAACGCAATGCTGTGTAGTTGGTGGGATCAGAAGAGTGTTGTGTACATTGAGCTTCTGAAACCAGGTGAAACAATTATTAGCGGTCGCTGCCGTCAAAAATTGATCAATTTGAACCATGCATTGATCGAAAAGCAACCATAAATTGCTACTAAATACGGAAAAGTGTGGCGCTTACTTTGAATAAACCATTTTTTATATTTCTCCTGTGTTAAACGTGTTTTTTCAAAAGAATATCTTAGGAATCATTAACCACCACACCTGGTACAGCACAATTGTCAAAGTATCTTACTTTATGGTGCTGAAAGTTGGAGATTAACGGAAGCCGATAAAAAATCCTAGTCATAAAAATGGATGCATTTGGGAGATCCTGTGGAATTTTAAGAAGAGAAAAGCGAAGAAACGAGGAAACTCGAGAAATTATAAATGTCAAACATACTATAGTAGATGAAATAGAGCAACGGGAGCTAGTTTAGTTCGGTCGAGTGAAGAGAATGGCAGTAGAAAATCAGACAAAAAATATGGGCATTGAATCTTCCAGGAAGAGGAAAGTGAGGGAGGCCCAGGCGACCGTGAGGAGAAAATATTAGGAAAACTATGAGTGAACGAAACCTGACAGAAAAACAGTGTCTGGATACAAGTGCCGGGAAAACCCGTCTGAAGATCGGACAGTGGTGACAGACGCTATAAACCCATAAAATAAAAACAGTTTAATAATAATAATAGGTGTTTCGGTTAATACTGTCGATTTTGCTAAGAGATGACGTTACTAATACATTTGTTGGTAGAGTCTAATGACATCTATGGTTTTGGAGGGTGAACATACGCAATCAAAAGCCAGTTGGTTGTTATTTGTCAAGAAACGTACTTTTTCATAATTTTGAATATGTCGAATTATGTACCAGAAAGAGACTTTTTGCTGGAAAGTATAATAATCTTATTTCATTTAAAGAAAACGGCTGCTAAAAGTTATCGATTGTTGATTGAAGATGGCGAACATGCTCTAACCCAAAAAAAATGCGAACGATGGTTTAAACACTTTAAAAGTGTTGTTTTTTTTATATAAAAGGCAAGGAGCGTCCAGGACAGCTGCAAAAGTTTGAAGATGCAGATTTGCAAGCATTATTGCATGAAGACTCAACTCATACCTTTTCGAACGTCTAGACGCATTGGGAAAATCCAGAAGGATGGAAAATGAGTCCCATATGAATTAAAGAGAAGAGACATTGAAAAGCGAAAAACCACTTGTGAAATACTGCCTGCCAGACAGAAAAGAAAATGTTTTTTGCATTGAGTTGTGACAGGTGATGAAAAGTGGATCTATTTTGACAACCAAAAAGTGCAAAAAATGATGGGTAGATCCAGACCAGCCTTCAACATCACAACCAGTGCGCAATATATATGAAAATAAGGTTTTGCTGTGTGGAGAAAGAAGGGAGCTGTGCAGAACAAAGTGCTCAAACCTTGTGAAATGATTACTGGCGATCAACATCAACAAGAATTGATAAAGTTGCACTGAGCTATGAAGAAAAAACGACCAGAATAATCCTTAAGACACGATAAAATAATTTTTCAACATGACAATGGTCGGCCCCATGTTGCAAAATGTGTAAAAAACTATTTAGAAAACGTTAAATGTGACATATTACCTCACCCGCCGTATTTACCGGACTTAGTCCCTTCGAACTACCACTTATTTTGATCGATGCAGCACGGATTTTCAGAATAATACTTACATCCTTACGAAGAAGTGTCAAAACCAAATTTTGGCTTGATGAATTGTTGGCCTCAAAAAAACAAAAGTTCTTTTGGCGCGGCATCCATTATTTGACAGAAAGATGGCAAAATGCTTTGATTATAAGGTAATTTATTTTATGACGGAAATAAACGCTAAAATTTTTCGAAAAATCGACATTATTATCCGAAACATCTATAACTCAGCACTATTGATAAT
This sequence comes from Cosmopolites sordidus, assembly GCA_031761425.1. Taxonomy (NCBI): domain Eukaryota; kingdom Metazoa; phylum Arthropoda; class Insecta; order Coleoptera; family Curculionidae; genus Cosmopolites; species Cosmopolites sordidus. Next base: position 1,791,562 of record JARFXV010000068.1, on the reverse strand, counting down.
TCAACTTACTAAATATCGAATTAAATATGAAAATTATCTAATTCTGAAACTCTAACTTAAGTATTTTCATCTTGAAAAGTGAAAGTTAAAAATTTTTAAAATAAATAATTTTAAAAACGTAATAGCAAAAAGCTATTTAAAAAAATCCATTCACAAGGATTAATCATTCCACCTGCGCGAATACCTTCTATCAAATCATCAATCCCAATTACTGAATTTCCCACAAATTATCGAAAACTAGTCCCTCGCATCTTCCCTTTTCTTTGCCTCCACGAACAATCAGATCTCCGTCTTTTTCCGTGCTTCAGGTCGCATCGTCGGTACAGTTTCTGAATGCACCAGGGATTGCCAATATCCAACGTTGTCCCAAAAATAACCCTATTCCCCTCTACCTTGAGCCGTCGCGGCGCAAAGCGGGAGACGCCCCGGGATTCCTCATTCTTCGCTCGCAACTCGTATTCGACCGATGTCTTAAAGATTTCGGGGATGATGACTTGAATCAGCTTACCAAAAGCCGTACGCAGGCCATATTCGACGAACAGACTCATAACCCAAATTTTCTAATTTATATTCTCGCTCTTTCGTGTGGTGATAATCGTTTTTTTTTCTCATTTTAGTCATTTTGATTATATTTTTGTGTTAGTACTAGTGTAATTTTCTCATTTCCATTTTTTTAACGACTCTTTTTTCAAAATAAATATATATCGATCTGTGAAATATATGTGGTGACGACAAAATGAATCGACAACAGCAACAGCAACAAATACAGCAACAAACACAACAGCAATCGTCTCAACAGACGAGTCAACAGCAACAGCAAACGGTGACCAGATCTGAACAGCATGTCACCCGGCAGGTCACTGGGCACATGACAGGTTAGGATTTTTTCTTCACCATTTTTTTTTGTTTAGTTTAAAAAAATCCAGAAATTTTTCAGCTTTATGCTTTGTACCTGTCATAGTGGATTCAAATATAACGCTTTATGTGGTTGTAAATTACATTGCATGCTGTTCCCGATATAAATCTCTCAGTTAAATGATTTATGTGATCACCACTCATCACTAATCAATTATACATTCCTTTTGGTTGTTTTTACCGAGCCGCCAATATTCGCATATTTCAATGTGTCGTAACTGTAACAAAAATATCCAATTTCTTGGCAGCGGAAAGAAAACTCACGGTGCTCATGCGCAATCTTGCATATTTGAATTCATACCCACTGCTGGAAAACTATTTTTGAATGCGAGATAAAAATATTAAAAAAATGTTTGCCGCTGATGCATCTGCAGAAAAATATATTTATTTATCTATCTATCCTCCTACACGCAAAGACTCAAGAAAGATTATAAAAAAAAACAGTGTTATAAAATTTAAATTGTTTTCGAAAAAAGAATAAGATATTTTAAAAACTCTTAACTCTTATCTATTAGAGAATTCTATTTAACTAAATATATATATATATATATATATATATATATATATATATATATATATATATATATATATATATATATATATATATATATTATATATATATATATATATATATATATATATATATATATATATATATATATATATATATATATAGTATATATATATATATATATATATATATATATATATATTTATATATATATATATATATATAGTATATATATATATATATATATATATATATATATATATATATATATATATATATATATATATATATATATATATATATATATATATATATATATATTAGACTGGGGAAAGGAAATATTCTTGAACGGAATTGAATTATCTACCAAAAAATGTCTCATAAATTTACGTCAAACAAGTCGTTTCCATGTAATCGTGCCTTGAATATTGATCTGTTTTTACAATTTTACTTTCCAAATTTGAAATTTTGTAACTAATGAACGAATCAATATATGAAAAAATACAATACACATTCTTAAAGGAAATTGAATGCGCTACAAAAAAGGGAGGAGTGAATTTAACGAAAAATGTCAAGATACCTCAAAATTAGATAGAAATTAATTTCCCCAATGCCTCAAAAGTTTTCAAGTCAATGCCTCAAGTTTTCTCGATTGTCTATAGGATTCGCACGGACTAAAGTTTTTAAATAGCTCCCCAAAAATATATAGTGGATTTAGATCAGGTGATCGAGGAGGCCAAGCCACTGTCCTCCTCTACCTATCCAACGATTTTCGAAGTTCCTATTTAAGTGTTCTCGAACTACTAGACTAATAAGTGTTGGGACCCCATCATGCATAAACCAAATATCACGTCATATTGCCAGAGGTAGATCTTCTAACAGTTCTGGCAAATTGTTTTGAAGAAATTCCAAATAAAGTTCTCCAGTTAACTTTATTGGCAATACAAATGGTCCAATTAAATGTTGCCCGCTGATTCTGGCAGCGTTGATGGTTTCAAATTGATGCTGGTGATGCGTTACAACAGAAACATGGGGATTTTACTTTGTCCATAAATGCAAATTATGGGAGTTTATAATACGGTTTTTAGAAAATGCAGCGTCCTACGTAAATAGAACTGAACCAGTAACATTTGCATCGTTTCTGTGCCGATCTAAAACCCGATTAGAATATTCCATCCTCCGCGGAAAGTCTTCAGGAAGAAACGCATGGACTTTTTGAAGATCGTCGATTTTACGCAATCAAACTCGACAGGCAATTGTCGGACACTTGATGAAGGATCTGCTTCTGCGATGTTTTTTTCAACACCCACACCGGGATGGATTTGATTTCCACAGTTGTGGCTGGCTTTGTCAAACCTTCCTGAAATTGTTTGGGACAATTTACATTAAATCTCTATCATTCGATAAGTACAAGTAACAAATAAAACATCGTAGTTTTCACCTGTCTCCCGCAAACGACGATCCACTCTTTCAAAATGGTCTTCCTATTAGGCATTCTTCTATTGGGAAATCGTTCTTCATAAAACCTTCTGGCTTGTTGGACATTATATGATGTAAGCCCATACATTAAATGCATGCCGGCATATTCAGAAAACGTAAATTACATTAATTATTGACTAACCAAGAAGAAAAAGCAGAAAAAGGATCGATAAATTCAAAACACTCTATTTTAAGCTGACACTACAATAAATATTCTTATTTAAATCGGTACATATAAGAAAAACCATAGCAACAAAAATGGAATTTAATGAATATAACAACCAATGTAAAACGCCATATTCATTAAAGATATTTTTTTTCATAAACAGCTCATTTTATCGATGTGGATCAAGACTTTTTTTAGTTTACGATTTAAGCTGTCCGAAAATATTATTGTTGTACTTTTATCGTACAAAATAGCACTACTGCATTAGTCCGTCCCTGGCAAACTTAATAAGACCAATGTGATTAATTGAATTTATTTTAATGAGACTTACCTAGTAATAATCATATTAAGAAAATATTAAATTACACCTAGTACTTTAAAAGTTAGTTAAAAACAAACGATTTCCAGGGGTGTCCGTTATGAACCTGTATCTCCGTAGGGGGACCGTAAGAAAAAAGTATATAGGAAATTGTTATAGATTGCCCACATATTCTGGGACACCGTATATATATATATATATATATATATATATATATATATATATATATATATATATATATATATATATATATATATATATATATATATATATCTATATATATATATATATATATATATATATATATATATATATATATATATATATATATATATATATATATATATATATCCCCACATTTTCGCAATTTGAACACAAATTTGAAATTTTTGCAAAGTCAGACAGATTGATGGGTGACGTTTTTTAAAATACTCAACTGAAATCTGAATATTAAACTAAGCCTACTATGAATTCACAAACAGGGTCGACTCTCGATATTTTTTTTAGATATATCGAAAAAAGTTATTACAAAAAGTTATTAGAAAAACCCCATATACCAAATTTCATGACAAAATTCGCATTTTTAATTTTGTCATTATTTTGGTCTATACACAAAATTATTACATTTGATAGTTAATTATTTGCATTATGAAAATTATTGTTATATACTATATACTTTTTCCTAAATTTGATCAATTACCAAAAATTATTTTCCAATAATAATAAAATAATTATTCCTTTCTAAATGCTATTTATTTTACTGAAATACCTGAATACATGACACTATCGACAATGTGTCAAGTTATTACTCACCATGGCACACTAATTATCAAATTAAACAAATAAACTTGTAATAATTTTGTGTATAGACCAAAATAATGAAAAAATTTAAAATGCGACTTTTATCATTAAACTCGGTACATGGAGTTAAAACAATATTCCGAACAACTTTTTTTAATAACTTTTTTCGATATCTCTAACGCGAAGCAAAATATTCAAGATTAACCTTGTTTGTGAATTCGTAGTAGGCTGAGTTTAAAGTTCAGGTTTCAGTTGAGTATCTTAGAAAATGAGACCCATCTACCTGTATAACCGTGCAAAAATTCAAATGGAATAATATCATGACAAACAAATCTGTATTCAATATTTGACGATATTAGTCAAATTTCAAAATATAAAACAGCAAACGCTGTTGGAACTGGTCAATACTTTACATTCTAGTCGTGAATCTAGTCGAGATTTAGTCGTGAATAATATTTCATTTGCATTAGGTTAGATTTGGAGAGATAACATTTATTATAATTGCAGTCAATAACAAAAATAAAAAATATATATTTAATTTTATTACCGTACTGGCCGAAATGGTGCCAAAAAAATAGTTATAAATAAGTAACATTGAATGTCAAACGTCATATATAAATGAAAACTTAAAAAAAAATAATAATAAAAAGAATCAGACGAATACGAGTCTAAAGTTGATGAGTCTAAAAAAATTATATGTTTAATATGTCGTATGCAATAAACAAAATGAAGTAATATTGACCAGAATAAATTGCTAACGCCATATTGAATGGAATCATGCCAAAAATATCCGAATATTTATAATATTTGACAGTGGATGCCAAATATCATATTATCGAGAACCTTTTCAAATAAATATTTTTAATCTGGAAAATAAAGTTTGAAAAGCAATATACTAGCCGTTAAAAGCCGTAATTGGTTAAAAGGATTTTCCAATAATATCGATAGGATTTGAATTTGAAATTAAATAGAGAAAATTCAGCCGAAAATGGTGCTCATTGTTTTTATTACTTGGTATATTTAATATCGTTCAAGTGACCATCTCGACTGTTCTTGAACTGGTTGATCAAAATGGCCTAATTTTCGATAAATCGGTGGAGCATATCGGGTGGTGATGGCGACTATGGTTGCTCGAATGTTGGCTTCAAGTTCATCAAGAGTCTTGGTGTTGTTGGTGTAAGCCTGTGATTTCATCAATCAATCAATCAATCAATTCAATCACAAGATCTTGGTGGCCGGTTGCAAGGGGCATTCTGTGAAATTACCGATTCTATGAATTGATTACTCAATAAGGCCCTCGTAATGAGTGCTGTGTGGCAAGTTGCACCATCTTGTTGAAAATATCGTTCGTCAGCATCAATTTTCGAAAAGACAAAATCAGATAACATGGCACGCTAGCGGTCCCCTTTCTCAGTAACGGTCCGCTTTTCAGCGTTGTTGAAAACATTCGGCCCGATAATGCCACCGTACCGTAATTCACACCAAACCGTGATTCTTTCGGGATGTAATGGGGCCTGGTGAATCATCTGTGGGTTTGACTCACATCAATAACAACAATTTTGCTTATTGTTTTAAACGAAATGTTTCTTTGAGTAGCAACAAAACTTCTCGAATTTTGATACACTGTTCGGACAATTTTCAAACGTTGTGTGATAGTCGGACGTTGATTTTGTGTTCTCTTTAATACTTCATTTTGCCATTTCTAGTTAGGTATTTAACATCATAATAGTTTCTGTGAGATTCAATCAGGAGTTCAGCACATGTGGAGAAACCATTGGAGTCTGGGTTTTTGAATCTACACATTGGTTGCGTTTTAGAACCTGTCAACTGTTGATTAGTGGTGTTACCAAAACCATATTTTTTCTGATTAATATTCCCATATGTTAAAACTTATATAGCAGAGAGAACGCATACCATCCATATGCAATAAGTAAGAAAGGGGATAACCGAGTCTTTGAGAACTACTGAAGTATAAACCTAATGTCATACACTGTCAAAGTGTTTATGAAGGACATACAGATACAGGTTGGGAGAAACAGGCAGGATTCGGATCCTGACCAGAACAAGCTTTGATTCAGAATAGAATGGAACTCAGAACAGAACATGCATTGATTATAAATGTTTCATTCGTCAACTAGGAAAAGGAAAAAAATAAATGCCGAAAGAAATCAATTAAAATATTTATTAACATACTCTGCATCTCATAGTTGATTTAATAGGGTATGAAGACAGAGCTTTTCCAATAAAGCGAGATAAGCTTTTCGAATAAAAGTGGGCTCGTGGAGGATATAAAAAATAAGATTTGTTCCATGCTCTACGCAAAAATTTACCTGTTTTTCATGTATACCTTGTACCCAGATGGGATCTGGACGGGTTACGAACACTTGCACATCGTGATGTGAAAGTTGTGTTAAATTGGTCACACAGGATGCGTGAGCTGCATTTAATTGCAACCTACATTCGACATGGCCGATATATGGTCGCAAACTTGGTCATTCTTTTAGTTGCATTCGAACGTTCAGCTCGAGCCGGACTGACGATGGCTGAAGGGAAGAAATCGGTCTCGGTAGACGCTTGCTGCGTTTGATGATGACTACAGGAATGGGCAACATATCTATTCTCTTCTAAGCTCTCTAAGCTCGCTATCTAAGCTCCTTTTTTCTTTTAATTCGTATTCGAACAATTAAGACTACGAATTATCAGTCCTATTTTTATAGGACTGATAATTTTATCTATATTTTTATATGCTTCTTTGAAAACGTTTATGTTTAAAAGCTTTACCATATGTTAAAATATATCAACTTTCAATGTTCTTTGAACTAAAACATCTTATCTCTACAAAACATTAAATGTTTAATAAACATTGATCAAATGTTTTATATATATATATATATATATATATATATATATATATATATATATATATATATATATATATATATATATTTATTAATATCATGACAAACATCACTTTAGCTAACTTTTCGATGCGCGTTTCGCTAGTCATGTTAGCACTATCAGGAGATGATTCAACCTCCTGATAATTGACTTAAAAAGAACCATGTTAGAATCATCAGGATATGATTCAATCTCCTGATGCTTCAATAATCTCCTGATGATGCCAACAAGGTTATCAAAACTCACATGGGAAGTTAAATAAAGTGTTTTGGTGTTTAGTGGAAAATCTCTTCGAGTTTAATATATTTTGAGTAATCACTTTAGTTAACTTCGCGACGCGCGATTCACTAGCCATGTTAGCAATATTAGGAGATGATCCAACCTCCTGATTATTGAATTAAAGAACCATGTTAGAATAATCAGGATCTCCTGATGATTGAATAATCTCCTGATGCTTCAATAATCTCCTGATGATACTACCATGGTTATCGAAAGGCGCATCGTGAAGCTAAATAAAATGTTTTAGTGTTTACTGGCAAATCTCATCAAGTTTAGTGTATTTTGAGAAATCACTTTATTTAACTTATCGGTGGGTATTTCGCTAATCATGTTAGTATCATCAGGAGATTCAATCACCTCCTGAAATGGACGTCGAGAAATTAAATAAAGTGACTGGTAAATCTTATCGAGTTCAGTACATTTTGAGTTAATCGAAAGTAAATCAACTTTAATATTGCTGAAGTCTGGAAAATACCGAAAACTCCCAGGAATATGGCTTGTTATTTTCAAAATCAAATAAAATTCAAAAATACTTATGCGTGGTTGTATGAAAAACAATCAAATTTATTTTCGTCCATTTATATTCGAGCGTGCAAGTAGCGTTCAAATATCACGATTAAAATTTTCTAATTGTCAAAATAACAACCGTGAAAAATTCACTTTGGACCAGGGCCAAAAGCAAAAGAGAACTTTTCAGAGACAACTTTATATTTGTTCGTTTTTCGTTGACTACGTTCTATTAAAAGATCGTGACTAAATCGTATACGTTCTAAAGAGCAAAATAGAACCAAGAATCGATCTACGATATGAGAAATGTAATTTAGAAGAAAAAACAATTAATTTTCGCCAAACAGCTCTGATGGTTTACCGTTCAAAGTAACAAACTAACGTTGAACATAAATATTTTCAGACTAAACATTTTCTGAAGTGTAAATAATCTTTTTCGAAAAACAATATTTCTGCGATCATAGTCAAATATCTTATATTTATTAGAATTTTTAGGAACTTAGGGAAATAACAAAAGAAAATTACTTTTACAGATAAATTAAATCATGTAAGATCAAGATTGGATCTTTTGGGATAGGAGGTAACTTCACAATATCAGGACATAATTAAATATCTTATTAGAACAGTAAAAACGGAGTTACTGGCTTTAAACGTGAAAGAGAAGAGATTTCCGGCGAAAGGAGATTTTAAAGATAAATTTGTGTATCCTTGCTAGAAACGATTGATGCAATTCGTCTCTGTTCACTACACCATTAACCAAAACAGTAGTTACAAGAATTTATTTTATGCAGAATCAAGTCATTTTTGTCGTATTCTGGTGAACATTTCGACACCCATATTAGTACCATTAGTATCATCATATTTTACGAGCCCTTCCCATAGTTTAGTTTTCTCTGCATTATTATCTGGTCAGTGTCAGTGTATTACCTGGGCTAATCCTTGAGCGCTTCAATAATATCTTAATATCTTTATATTGACCATGAATTGAAGTTGATTCTTATTGACCATTGAACACCATGCCCTCTTCCATTGGGACATTTGTTGAGAACACTAAATTCAAAGAGATTTACCACTAAACACCAAACCACTTGTCTTTAATTTCTCGATATGAGTTTCGCTAATCATGTTAGCATCATCACGAGTTATTTTAACCTCCGGTTCTTCAGTTGAGATTGAGCCACCTCCTTATTATGCTAACATGATTAGCGAAAAGCGCATCGATGAATTAAAGAAAAATATTTTATACTGATTTCTTTTATGTCCTGAGGAATGTTCAGTTTTATGTACAAACTTTTCAACGCCATATTGAGTGGAATCATACAATCAAATAAAATACACAAAAATAAAATGAAATAATACTTATTTATATATAATGTGACATTCAGCTACTGTTGTCTCAGTGGACGCTGTCCAAATAAATTTAACATTGCATATATATATATATATATATATATATATATATATATATATATATATATATATATATATATATATATATATATATATATATGAGGAGCAATGTTTCTTCTATGGAGGGCAAATGTTTCGTCTGTCGGTGGGTAGACTCATCAGAGTACCGACATATGCTCTCTCGTCAAGACTAGCGAGGCCTTATCTACACTCAAACAATCAACACTCTTTATTATATTATTAAAGAAAATTAACCAAACAAAGTTTGTTAACAATTTTCGGTGTTTCTTTTATTCAAATTTCCAGATTCCAAATTTTCAGATTTGCCAAAATTTCAGATTCCTTAAATATAAAGTACGTGTCATTTTCGGACAGTTGAACTTTCATTCCTATGTAATCAGGTAACAGGACTTCGTCTCCTAGCTTAACGTCCATCGGCACTTGTTCGCCCTTTTCGGTCCTGTTACCACGCCCAGCAGCAATAACAGTCGCTCTGAGAATTTTGGTTTTTGGGGAAACTGAAATTTTGGCAAAATTTGAATACAAGAAAAATCAACACTCTGGCCGTCTTCTCGTCGAATGGTTCATATATGCAGTTGTTTATGTCTTTGGAATTGGAGGACAGGTTGTTGTGTGTTCCACATGGGATTGTTGGACCCAGAGGTTGGGGTGCATAAATCCCGACTACAGTTGTCTTATTTGACGCATTCTAAAGGGGGAATTATATATATATATATATATATATATATATATATATATATATATATATATATATATATATATATATATATATATATTATTCTTTTAATTTTTTTTTGTGTACATTTTCGTTGGCTGCTCTTCTATTGAAATTATTTAGCGATTTGAAAAGATATTCTTAATTTTCTCCTTGATCAGAATTTTTGTTATAATATTTCGTAATGTTTTTTCCGCAAGGTTTATTTCATACGTAGATGATCCAATTATATAATAATTTTCCTTTGTATTTGTTTTCCATCTTTGTATTTTGCGATCTTCCAGAAAATATATTGTATAAAAATTATCATAACATATTTTATCAATGTTTTCATATTTCATATAATCCTTAGCGGTATTGGATTGCGACGCCACTGAAAAGATCTCCCGCCCAACACATGAAGGCGGACGTTCTACGTGGCCGATTGCTCTAGTAAAAATAGTTGCTCCTAAAATGGACGCCTGAAATGCGATACAAACGGCTAAAATTGTCGACGACGAGACGCGCAAGCCTCCGACGACGCCTGATCCGCGGCCCGGTGAGATTTTCTATAATTTACGATCGGCAAAAATATTTCCAACGCGAAAAATTAATAAACACATAGTTAAACTCACATTCATTTCTTTTAGATTTGTAATCTTTGCTACGAATCAATAAATTCATACAATAAATTTATTTTTAATATTAAAAGACTACAATTCATTTGTATGTTGAAGTTTGTTGTATATATATTGTTGTATATATATATGTTGTTTGTATATATATATATTTTTTATTTTAGTTTATATATATATATATATATATATATATATATATATATATATATATATATATATATATATATATATATATATATATATGTATATATATATATAGTAATAAATTTATTTGCTGCATCAATGATTACAATACCATAATTAAAATATACAGATATTTCGACTGGTTTAAAAGTGAAATTAAAGGCAGCATTTTTTTTATTAGTGTTATAAAAATTTAGAGAAGAAGTGGATGGACTGCTTGATTCAAAGACAGAGACAAAATATTTATTAATATCATCGGCATTATTTAGATTTTGAGGAATGCCAGCTGAGACTTTAGACTTACGAATATTTACACTTGTAAGGGCATTATAAAAAAACATCATTTATAGAAAATGCTATCCCAAACAAAAATAATTTAATTACAAAACATAACGAAAAATTAGTATAAAGAGGTTCAAGAACAGGTGATATATATATATATATATATATATATATATATATATATATATATATATATATATATATATATATATATATATATATATATATATATATAGTAATACATTTATTTGCTGCATCAATGATTACAATACCATAATTAAAATATACAATTAAGTAAGTAAGTCTAAAGTCTCAGTTGGCATTCCTCATAATCTAAATAATGCCGATGATATTAATAAATATTTTGTTTCTGTCTTTGAATCAAGCAGTCCATCAACTTCTACTCTAAATTTTTATAACACTAATAAAAAAAATGCTGCCTTTAATTTCACTTTTAAACCAGTCGAAATATCTGATTTATTAAATATTGTACATGTGATGAAATCTAATGCCAAAGGATCTGATGGTTTGACTCTGCAGATGATAAAATTATGCATGCCTGCTATTGACAAGTATTTATGTCATATCATAAACTGTTGTTTGGTGTGTGGCTTTTTCCCTTCAATGTGAAAAGAGGCTCTTGTAGTTCCTCTTCCTAAAAGTTCTAACCCGTCTGAGTTTGGCGATCTACGGCCAATAAGCTTGTTGCCGACTTTGTCTAAGATTCTGGAGAGGGCTGTGTATAACCAAATTAATATGTATTTAACTAATATTAATATACTTCCTGCTACTCATTTTGGTTTTAGAAAGGGCTACAGTACGGAAGCTTCCTCGCTTTCTCTATGTGACGATGTTTGTCGTTCTATGGATGATGGAAAAGCGACCGCTCTTGTTTTGTTGGATTTTAGTAAGGCATTTGATACAGTTAATCGTGCTCAGTTAGTCATCATCAAATCATATCTTGGCTTTGACGAAACAACACTTAACTTTCTTCATATGTACTTAAGCAATCGTACTCAGAGGACATTTTTAAATAACCTGTTATCTTCAAGCTTGAATACAAGTTCTGGTGTACCTCAAGGATCCGTATTGGGTCCGTTGCTTTTCTTAATTTACACCTTTGATTTACATGCAGTGATTGTAAATAGTAAATCCACATTTTTTGCGGATGACACACAGCTGTACAAGGAGTTCGTGTGCTATGATTATGAGCGTGCGGCCAAGACCATTAATGAAGATCTTTGCAACATTTCTGCATTCGCTGCAAATCATTGACTACATTTGAACCCTACCAAATCTAAAGCTATTATTTTTAGCTCAAATAAGAAAAGGCAGTTTCTATGTTCTCAAATAAAACTACATAAATCAGCAAAAAATCCAAATTGTAAACTGCGCAAACATTTTTGGTTTGGTTGTTGACGAAAGGTTACGCTTTTCGCTATATGTTTGTGAACATATAACTTATTTGACAAGACAAAGTTATGCTAGTCTAAAACTTTTGTACTCTGCTGGAGATGTACTATCCTTTAACATGAAAAAGGCACTATGTGAAAGTCTTGTAATATTAAAATTACGTTACTGTATCACTGTGTATTTTCCTTGCTTGGATGTCGTAACCCGTTGCCGTCTCCAGAAGATACAAAATTGTTGTTGCCGCTTTGTATGTGGTTTGCGCAAGCATGATCATGTTTCAGGTAAAATAGCTGATTTGGGGTGGTTAAGGATGGACTCTTTATTTAGGTATAGCTTACTGTCGAGTATTGAACGTTTAATGATTACGTTCTCTCCACTTTGCCTTAGGAGTAGATTGGGTTTTCGCCGAATTATTCATGATTCTTACCTTCGTCACAGTGCCCTTCTTGTGGTACCACGTTATAACACAGCCATGTTTCATCGTTCTTTCAGCTACAATGCTGCTAAACTGTTTAACTCTCTAAGCAGATATTTGAGATGTCACTTAATGTTTTACAGAAAGCACATCAGATTTAAATTTAGGGAATATCTGCTATCAACGCAGAGTCTATAGCCTTGTATGTTATTATATGATTATCTTCTTTTTTTTTCATTGATGAATCTTTTTAGTTATTTTCCTTGTTATTTGTTATTTGTTATTACTTGTTTTGTTTCTATGTTTTAGTTTCGTATATAGGTTGTTATTATTTATATTTTTTGCCTACATAATATTATTCTGTACATAACTGTATTATATACAGTTTATGTTTATATACATTACGTAAGTCAGTATTATGTATTTTAATGGGTTTTTGGATACGGGTTGAGTATGAGTGGCTCGTTCAGCTAGACTTCGCCCTATCCTTTAACATTTGATTGAGTAATAAATACATTTATTATTATTATTCTGCTCATACTTACTGTAGAATCTCAGCTCATGCTGGCCGATATTCCAATGCCAAGATGAAAAAGCAATTCAGCTCCTCTCACCCTAGCATAATATCTTACGAACAATGTGACACGTCTGCAAGAGCACGGCACGCTGTCCCACTATGGCAATCGATTTTGAGATACCGAGGCTCTCGAGGTTCTTTGAAAATCTCTTACTTATCAGGCCTTCGGCGGATATAACGAAGGGCACTACATCTACCTTACTCAGTTTCCACTGGTTCTTCAAGTCGTATGCCAGATTTTCATACTTTGTGGATTTTTCTATCTCAGTTTTTCTAATGTTGTGAGATAGTGGCACTGCGATGTCAATTATAAAAGCCCTCTTGTCCTTTTTGTTGATTAAAACAATATCCGGCCTGTTATAATCAACAGTTCGATCAGTAGTGATTGGTCTGTCCCAGTAAAGAATGGTATCGGATGATTCAAGTACAGGAGAAGGCGAGTACTTATAATATGGAGGAGGTGCGCTTTCTAATAGCAAGTATTTTTTTGCAATTTGTTGATGTATAATTTTTGCCAGTTGATTATGCCGTCCTAAATAAGCATTAGGAGCAAGAGCCGGGCAACCGCCAATAAGGTGCTCAATTGTTTCCCCCAAAGTACCGCATTTCCTGCACTTATCGACTACGTCCAAATGCAGTATGTGTTTTTCATAGTTTTTTGTTCTTGTTACCCTCTCTTGAATAGATATCGCGAAACCTTCTGTTTCTGGGTACAAGAGCCCATCGGTCAGCCACTTCAGAGACAATTGTTCGTCAATGGTGTCATCTTCGAATGACTTAGGAAACCTTCCGTGCAATGTTTGTTCTTTCCATTCTCGAACGCAGTCCGTGAGTGTTGTTCTGCTATCAATACGATTTTGTTTATTTAGGTTCAGTGGGGTGAAACCCCGATCCTCATTTGCAACCAATTTCATTAACGTACTGTTTGAATCAATGAAGTGTTTTCTCATTCTATTTTCTTGATTGAGACAGAGATTTTTTACGTTTACAAGGCCTCTACCCCCCAACTTTCTTGGGATGTATAGCCTTTTCGTAGATGAGTTTGGATGCAGGCATCGGAACTTTGTCAGTGTTCGGCGCGTCAATCTATCAAGTTCATCAAGGTCACTTTCTGACCATTTAACTATGCCAAAAGAATATGCCAGAACTGGCACCGCCCAACCGTTGATCGCTCTAATGAGGTTTCCTCCGTTCAGTTTGGTGTTTAAAAGTTTTGTAAGTCTCTTTTGGTATAGAGAGGAAAAGTCCTTCTTTAACTGGTTATGATCAAGTTTATGCTTTTGGGGTATTCCTAAATATTTGTAGAATTCTTCTGGTGCTAGTTGTTGTATGTTACAAAGTGTTGAATGTTGATTCTGAACTTTTCCCTTCTGTATACTAATGGTAGAGTATTTGTCCAGTCCGAATGACATTCTGATATCCCTACTGAATGTTTCAACCGTTTTTATCAATAAGTTTAATTTTTCTCTAGTTTCTCCATATAAGTTAAGGTCATCCATATATAGTAGATGAGAGATCTTTCTTGGATTCCTCATGTTAAGTTTATATCCAATATTGCTGTTATTGAGTAGTGTGGATAAAGGGTTCAATGCTAGACAGAACCAAATTGGAGAAAGGGAATCTCCCTGAAAAATTCCCCTCTCGATATTTGTAGCAGCAATGCATTGTTGGCCGATAAAAAGATTCGTTTTCCACTTCCCCATCAGGCACTTTAAAGAATTAATAATCTGGGGGCTAATTTTATAGAAATTCAGAACCTCAACCAGCCAATCGTGAGGGACACTATTGAATGCTTTCTTGTAGTCTATATAGCAGATATTTAAGTTGCGTTTTCTTTTTCGCGCTTGCTCAAGAACTACAGCATCGATTGTCAATTGTTCCTTGCAGCCCATACTTGCTCTTATACATCCTTTCTGTTCTTCTTCAAAAATGTTGTTTTTATCACAATGTTGGTAGATTTTAGAGTAGGGCTGTGATCAGTTTATATAACACTGACAGACATGTGATTGGTCTGTAGTTATTGGGTTGCTTAACGTCCCCTTTTTTGAACAGTAGGTATGTATTGCCCTCCATTAGGAAGTCGGGGAAAGTGTCTGGATTTATTAAAACCTCTTTAAATGCATTTGCAAGTACAGGATAGGCGGCTGTAAAGCTTTTAATCCAGAAGTTATGCAATCCATCTGGTGCAGGCGCCTTCCAGTTGTGAGTCTTCCTGACAGCAGTGCTAATGTCAATCTCTGTGAAATCGTTACACTCCATATCTGGGAGAGCATTTGTCTGTTCTTGAATGGTTTTAACCCAAGGAGCCAATTTTTCGTAGCCGTCTGATTTTTTCCAAGCCGATCTCCAATATTCCGCAAAGGAAGACACATCGATATTCTTAAGTTCTGGCTTGCTGTTACATTCTGCTTCGAGTTATTATTATTATTATTATTATTATGTTTTTCTTGAAATTTTATCGATTACAACAATATCGGGCCTGTTGTTATTTAATTTCTGTTCGGTAAGCATTGTTCGTTCGCAATTCATTATGTGGCTGTTGTTCTCCCAAACTGGTTGCGGATTGTAATTGTAGTATGGGACCTTTTCTGATTCCTTTAGCTGTAGTTTTATTACCAATTCTTGATGAATGATCTTCGCCACTACGTCGTGTCTTTCTTTATATTATGTTGCTACAAATGCTTCACAGACCCCTTTTATATGCTGGATTGTCCCGGAGACCCGGCACCGATATCTACATTGATCATCCAGCATACTTCCGTCCCGAACTGTGTACTTGAGGTAATTTCTGGCAGGTATAACTTGGTCTTGTATTGCCAGTAGGAAACCTTCTGTTTCCGGAAACATTTGTCCGGCGGTCAGTCACTAGTTCGACACCAACATGTCGACTTGTTCCTGGGTAACCTTATTCAAATGTCTCCCATGCAGAGGCTTTTCTCTCCACGATTGTAATTTCTCAATTCTGTTTTTGCATAAACTTGAACTTGATCGTCGTTTAGTCGCAGTGGTGTTGATCCATCAGCCTGGCATACAGCTTTATGTAGCATAGACGTTTCCGCCTGCTTCAAGAAGTAGTTCCGCAGATTTCTTATTTGTTGGTCCAGTTGCTTACTAATATCGACCAATCCTCTACCCCCTTGCTGTCGCGACAATGTTGAGCGTCCAACAGCACTTCTAGGATGGTGTTTCTGTAATTTTGTGAGAACTGACCTGATCTTACGTTGCAAATTTTGTACTTCTGTTCCGCTTCAACTTGGGTAGGTGTTGATAGTCTTAGACAAATTTCTGCTATTTAAATTTCTTCTTAAAACTTGTCTTACTCTTTTAATGAATTGACAGGTAAGCTGTTTTTTCATTAACCCGTAATCAATTCGATGTGCTTGCTTCATATCCATATGCTTGTATGTATCCATGGTATTCATTGTCTCAATCTAATCTCCGTTTTGGGTCTCAAAAGTATTGTTTAACATTTTGCTTCTATTTTTTTCCATCACTGGAGAATTATTCCATTATCTTTAACATCTGTTGTAACTATTCGATGAGGTAAATAATTTTAAATCATCCATGTAGAGCAAATGGTTTAGCCTCATAACTTCAGCATTGTTTTCCAAACCAAAACCATATCTGATAGAATTCAGTTGGTTTGAGAGTGGGTTCCTGGCGATACAGAACCAGAGAGAACTGATTAAATCTCCTTGAAAAGTACCTCGTCTAATTGGGATTTCTTCAGTTGTGATATTATGGCAACCCTCCTTAAGTTGAATTTTGGTTTTCCGCGTTAACATAAAGCTCTTCAAGAGATTTATTATCGGCTGGTTTATTTTATAGATATTTAAGATTTCTATAACCCATTTGTATGGTCAGAATCGAAAGCCTTCTTATAATCGATATGTGATGCCTAATTGCAAATAACTGAATCAATAACCAATTGTTGAACTTCTTTGGTACGGCCTTTCTGCTGCACGGCGATAATGTTATTGCGCTCACATTGTGTATATATTCGATTACTATTGTAGGCTGTTATGATTTTATATATCTTGAGTGTTTTGCTCGTCCTTTGGTATAAGTTATGTTGTGCCTTGAGTTAGAAATAACAATGCATTTTGCGACTCGACTAATATTTAATTAATGATGGCAGTTAGTTTATTATCTCTGCACGTATTCAGATAGTAATTTTGCAGTCCATCATCTTTTGCAAGGCCCTGGTGCTTTCCAGTTATGAAGTTGTTTAATTACATTAGAAAGATCATCGATTGTGAATGGTTCATCTTTCATGTCTTCTCTTATACAGCAAGCGTTGTGGTTATTTGAAATATTTGTACTTAGCTGCTTGCCCCAATATTCTTCTATGTCTTCTTTAGTCGGAAAGTCATTAGTCGAGTTACTAGTAACTGTGTTGAGATTCCTGTAGAAAGTTCTTTCTGATTTCTGAAGTAACCCCCTACCATCCAATGTGAATCATCTAATCGTACATTAGACATTTACGGGAACTACTTGGGGTAATGGTTTTAAATTTTGGACGCTTATGTAAATGAATACGAACTCTTTATTTAATATATTCTGCAGTGTTGCCAGATCAAGTCGAAGGTGATTCCAAATTCGTTTTTTAAATGGAATATTCTATATATTATTACATTTCTAGATTCTATGAACCATTCTGAATATTTTTTATGTATCATATACTATACCTATATTGAGCCGTCTCAGAAATAAAAAATATTTTTTAAGTAATTTGGTAACAAACATCCCTGAATAAAAAAACATTTTTTTTTACAACCAGCATAGCTAGATAGCTGCATTTTTGAATACCATTTCTTAATAGGTTGCTTTATTACAATATGACATGAGAATTTTTTTTTTTCCTTTATTTGGGTTTTTCGCCACTATCTAAAACTCAAAAAATATCAAAAATACTTGTTCTTATGTAAAAAGTTATTTTAAAGTTATGTTATATTTATATTTACATATTTATGTTATATTTATATTTACATATTTATGTTATATTTATATTTAAGTTATGTTAAAAGTTTGTAAAATTTTTTATAACATTTTAATATCTTTAAAATTTTGTTCGTTAGGCAAATTTATTACAAAAAAGAATCACTGAGAAATTTGTCTCCGTTTGGTTTTTTGTTTTTACCCAGTGATTCTTTCCTTAAATAAGAACAGGTATTTTTGATATTTTTTGAGTTTTAGATAGTGGCGAAAAACCCAAATAAAGGAAAAAAATATATGAACACGCCACAATCATTCAGACATTAATGAGAATTAATTTATCGCATACAGAGCGTTTACAAAATAGTGACCTTTTGTTATTTTGTTAGAACTTAAAAATTCATGTTATGTAGAAATTTTAAATGAAACACCATGTATTTTATAGTGAAGCTCAAACGAGCAATAAATTCTGTATCTGAAGGTATTAAGTGATGATATACTTATTTGTAATGGTTATTGACTTATAAACAAAAAATCAAAATAATGCAATGAAAGCAAATATAACAATTTCACGGACCCAAACGTCTAAACCGCTGGTCTTGGAATAGTTCATAGAGTTGCCTGCTTACTTCTTCTGTACAGTGTGCCGGAGCACCATCAAGTTGGTACCAGCTGGTCCAGTTGGTCCTCTACAACTGTTTTTATTATTTCTAGATACTTTCGTGAAATTAACTGTTCATCGTAAATAAAGTATCGAATTTGTTTGTCTATGATTAAACAAATAACATTGAAACTAAATTTCTCTTGGAATGCAGAATCCTTGGTAAAATTACGATTTTTATTGGACCAGAAATGACAATTTCATCTGTTAAAAACTCCTTCTCTCGGACATTTGGACTCATCAGTCCAGATTTTTTTTTTTAATGTCCTGGATCTTCTTGGAAATGAACTAATAAATTTTCACAAAATTCCACTCTTTGAGGGCAGTCGTCAGCTTGGCTTGAGAAACTGAGCTTTAGAAAATTTGTAAGTACGCATACCGTGTTTTTTCAGTATTCTTTGTATTGAGGAGAATGTTAAATACAGCTCGTCTTTAGCTCTTCTAATAGAAGATTGTGGATACGCCTGGAAATAAGCCAGAATGTTAATATCGTTATCCTCATCAGATGTTGCTGGCTTGGTCATATTCCAGGGTGCCTTCGAAAAACTAAAATTTATAAAATTTGTTTAAATTCGTCTAAATTTTCTTCTATTCATTCATGCTAAATTAAGATATATTATGTTAAATTGTCAGGCAGGTCCGGTCGATAATTTTATCACACTGTCCATATAAAAACAATAAATTCATGATTACTGCATTCGAATAGTTAGTTCCCTCCATTACTGAGACAATTACTTACTTAAATACGTTAATTATGCATTATCAAACTAATAATGTCAAATACAAATATTTTCATAATATTTGGTTAGAAGTTAAGTCACCCTAGCCGGCCGTGACCCACTACTAAAATAAACAAATATCTTTTCATTAATTGTATTATTTTGGTTTTTTGCTGATAAATCGAAAGCCACTAACAATAGGTATATCATTTAACACTTTTAGATTCAAAAGTTATTACTCTTTTGTGCTCCATTATAAAATACAGGCTGTTCCATTTAAAATTCCTACATGACATGCATTTTTAAGTTCTATTAAATGCGCACTATTTTGTAAACACCCTGTATACGATAAATTCATTCTCATGTCATATTAGCATAAAGCAACCTATTAAGGTTCTAAAAATTTGCATATCTAGCTATGCTGGTTGTAAAAAGAAATATTTTTATATTCAGGGATGTTTCCAACCAAATTTCTTAAAAAATATTTTTTATTTCCTAATGGCTTAGCTCATGATTATTTATATAAATGTCTAAAATTTCAAATTTTTACTTTAAGTAGTTCTCCCTAAATGCCTAATGTACCAGTCACCGTGAATCACCCTGTATATATATATATATATATATATATATATATATATATATATATATATATATATATATATATTAAATATATATAAAATTATATATAATATTATTAAATGAATAATATTTAATTTCGCACTGAAAGTAGAACTTTAAATAAAAAAAAATAAGTAACGAAAAAACACGTTTTATGTGAATTTTGTTCAAGAGAAAATGTTCGTGAGCCACGTTCTCTCAAACCAAGAGAAACATTTTCTTGTTTGTGGTTGTTGTAGCAATGTTTTTTATAAGAAAATATATTACTTAAGACAATTTATTTTTTACATTGAACAGTGTTTTATTGGTTAAAGTAAATACATTTTCTTCAGTTGAGAAAAAATCAACATGTTTCGAAATATTTTGCTTTCTTCTAATTAAAACATTTAATCTTGAAATAAAAGAATGTCGGATCTTGCTTGAAAAACATATTACTCATATTGAGAATTAATAAATCTTCAAGTGGAAATATAAGTTTTGATTGGTATGAAATATATATCGACTAAAGAAAAAAAGTCAAGATTGAATTATTTAAGAAAAACTTTTACTTCGTTGAGGACAAATTTGATTTTCCTTACATAGGCTGTAAAATTTTCTTGGGTCTAGAATATTTGTCTTGGTTCAAATATTTATTTTCCTGTGTCTATAATCAATCATTCAGGTCTCATATCTGGGTGAAAATGGACTGGCATGAATGAAGTTATATTCTAAATCATCTGGCTTTATCAGTAATTACAGCCTTAAATAAAATTAAGTTAATTTTTTATGGCTTTTCTCACCTATATTTTTTGCTGTAAACTATTGTATTGTAACAAATTGTAGCGATAGACGTAAAATTACGATAATCTCATCTTAGAATGTTTTTGTTGATGTTTAATGATGGCCCCATTTATCTTGATGTCGTCTTTCCATTAGAGAAATGTCATGGTGGAAGTAATTTTATGTCAGCTTGAAGACGATCACATTCCTTTAACCTGGATGCTAATAAACTAAAATAAAACAAATGCGAAGACCCCAAAAACCTTACTACCCAAAATAGAGAAAATATTTCATATTTGGAAATATGGAAGCCTAAATCTACTAATGGACGCAAAGTGCAGTAGAATTGTCCTTAACTAGTTATGTTTGACACTACTCATTGCAAATACACGTCATGAGATGATGAAAAATATAAATTTGCCTGCTACAAAAAATCTACAGGTGATTTATCTACAAGAACTATGCAAATTCGTTGTTCAACCCAAGTTGAACCAAGTTGTTGCCAATACTTTTTAAGTATTTATTACAAGAGTTTAGCTGTCAAATAAGTAATAACAAAAAATCTAAATATTCATCTCTTTAGTGAAAGTTTTAATCGCTCATAAATTAAGTATATATTGATAACCTCAAGAAAAACAAAAATCTTAAAACAACTGCACATCCACGTTTTTATTAATACAATATAATGAAATCTATAATATCGATGGATTAAGAGAAGGAAACTGTAATCGGAACGTATAGGTTAGAGAATCACATAGAATCAAACGTCTAATTTTACTGAGCTGGCAATTGCCCCGCAGCAAAGCCAAAAGGTCCGCTTCAGGTGACCTCAAGCAAGAAGAAGAACGTCTAATTTTATTTCTCTTAGATATAACACGTTCTTGTCCACACGTTGTTTATTTATTGAAATGTGTGTGTTTTTCTTTTTCAGTGCAAGGAGGCCAACTCACCCAAGAACAGATACAGCAAATACCTGGTTTCGGTCCTAATGCCTCACCTCCTGTTTTCGAAAAGGTGTTCAGCAATGCCCGATTCGCGCAGGGCGGTGTCGCTGCATTTGAAGGCCGAATCACAGGAAAACCTCAACCCACAGTGTCTTGGACCAGGAAGGGTGCACCACTACCCAATTCTCAGAAGCATCGACTCACTTATAACGAAACGACTGGAGATGTCACACTCCAGGTATGTCTTTGTTTCTCATCATATTCTGACGATTCAGTAACATATTGTTGCATGATATTTTCATTTCGAAATATTTAAAAATATTGCACCTAAATAAAATTAATTAAAAGCATTTTTGTTGGTTGATGATTGGAGACGATCCCCACCCATCCCTTCAACTTGGAGGGCATATGTTTAGACTCTTCAGGGTACCTACACATGCTCCCCCATCAAGAATAGGGAGACCCTATCCACAGCCAACAACCAATGTTCTCGCCGACTTCCCGTCGGATGGCGTATATATGCAATGTCAGATATCTTTGGACTACATCCAATGATGCAACAGTAGTTGAGTCTCATCGTACACCCAACCGTTGGGTTCCACAATTTCATGTGGAACACACAACAACCTGCGTCTCCGCCTTAATGAGCATTTTTGTTGGTTGGTGACTGGAGACGTGGAGCCCCACCCATCCCTTCAACTGGAGGGCATATGTTTCGTCCCTTGATGTTTAGACTCTTCAGGGTACCTACACATGCTCCCCCGTGCCATTCTTGATGGGTGGTATATATATATATATATATATATATATATATATATATATATATATATATATATATATCATCATCATCATCATCAGCCCGTATCGATCCACTGCAGGATGAAGGCCTCTTCAGCATGCTTCCAACCTTCACGGTCCTGGGCTTTCCTCTGCCACTCGGGTCCAATATACTTAACGATGTCATCAGTCCATCGTGCTTTCGGTCTTCTTCGCGGACGTTTGCGATCAAGCGGTATCCACTCCAGGATTGCCTTGGTCCATCTGTCGTCCCATCGCCTCGCTATATGGCCTGCCCATCTCCATTTCAACTGTTTTACTCTTCCAATGATGTCACAGACTTTTGTTTGTTCCCTGATCCATGCGCAGGACTTTCTGTCTCGTCTTGTAATGCCAAGCATACATCTTTCCATTCCCCTCTGTGCCACCCGAAGTTTTTGAATTGATTGCGATGTGAGTGTCCAGGTTTCACTTCCGTATGTCATAACGGGTAGAACGCACTGATCGAATACTTTTCTTTTCAGGCAAAGTGGGAGTCTGCTCTTAAACACTATGTTGAGCCTACCAAATGCCTGCCAGCCACATTTAACACGCCGTTCCACCTCCCGGGCGGTATTCCCCTCCATGGAAATCCTCTGCCCAACATATACAAAGCTGTCCACAATCTCTAAATCCCTTCCTAAAACTGAAATTCTTCTGTCCTGAGCGAAGTTATTGAACATAACCTGACTCTTTTTCAGGTTTATTTTCAAGCCAAATGGTTCGCCAGCCCTTTGCAGTTCTTGTATGCGTCTTTGCAGCTCCTCTGGGTCTTGTGAAATGAGAATAATATCGTCTGCAAATCTAAGATGGTTTAAGTTTGCACCATTGATCTTTACCCCATCCTGTTCCCAATCCACTTTACGGAATACTTCTTTAAGGCCAGCCGAGAAAAGAATAGGCGATATTGCGTCATTGTATATATATATATATATATATATATATATATATATATATATATATATATATATATATATATATATATATATATATATATATATATATATATATAATATAAATATATATATATATATATATACATACAATATTGTATATATATATATATATATATATATATATATATATATATATATATATATATATATATATATATATATATATATATACAATACGTCATTGTATATATATATATGCGTTGTATATATATATATATATATATATATATATATATATATATATATATATATATATATATATATATATATATATATATATATATATATATATATGTATATGGAATATAAAAAATGTTGTGGAGATATATTAGCGAGTCCTCCATATTTATCCGACCTGACACCATTAATTTTCGTTTTGATTTCTGCGAGATTGAATGAACGAGTTCATATTTTATTATTTTTTATTTTATTGTTGTTCTTTCTTTTTAGATTTATCAAATTGGCCCTGGAGATGAGGGCGAATACATATGCACCGCTAAAAACCAATACGGTGAAGCGGTGTGCTCCGTATACATTTCCCCAGAAGGTATGCAAATGCCACAACGGTTTTCTCAAAATCAATTTGAACAAACTACCACATATACCAACGGTGTCATTACCGAAGAATTCAAAATAGACACCTTTGAATACCGGTAAGTTATAGAAATATATTTGTGAGTGTATGATAAAAAAAGCGAGTTTTGAAAACTAGGTGCCTAAGCTCTAGTGGCGCAATTGGTTAGCGCACGGTACTTATAAGGCAGTGTTTAGTGAGCTATGCCGGGGTTGTGAGTTCGAGCCTCACCTAGAGCAAAACTTTTTTATTTTTCTTTAAGTTGTTATACAAAGCTTTCACGTAATCCTCTAACCCACGGGAATACTCATTTAGTTAAACTTAGAAAATTTAATTTTTTTATGTTGACTTATTTGTCACCAAAAATATTACTAAAATTTTCCCTAGATCTGGCATCCAGATTTATTCGTTATGCTTTCAATTCGTTGGTTTTTTTTAAGTTTTTTATTAGTGTCTCTGCTTTCTGAACAACAAAAAATATTCTAAAAGCATCTTTTAAACACTTTTCATTATTTAAGTGAAATAATTTATGTTCTTTGCATTTCGTTAGCAATATTTTCTACGACCTTTCTACATAAAAAATCTACGACCTGCCATTCTCTTCTTCCTTTTTTGTTACGTGGCATCGGCTCCGATGGAGTTTTTTTTTATTTTAGGTTCAAAGTAATGTAGATGATCAGATGTTATGTTTATTTCCGTTATTAGTCTTCTGTTGACTAAATATTGACCGATTTTTGATAAAATGTTTTAAGTTAATTTTAAGAGATTAGGAGTTGTTACACGGGTTAATCTCTTTACAAAAGTTTTAGCTTACAATCTATAATACCTTTTTTAATGTAATAATGATTTACTTAAAATTATAGTAATTAATGTTAAAGCTAAATTCTCCTAGTATTGACCACCAAAGACTAATTAATGACCACTAGGTTACAAATAATGATTGACTATGTTTTTCTTAATCTTGTTTTTTATCATTTTATCTATGATGCTTGGCTGATATCCATGGCCATATCCAAAACAACACCAAACATTTTTATGCCGCAACACCCGAAAAAGATTCTAAAAATTGGCATACTATAAACTATATTCACAAATTAAGTTCAAGAATCACAAATCAGTTAAAGAACGAAAATATTAATATTATCTCTGTTATTAAGAATAATCTTACATCGATGTTAAACAATAACAAAGAAAGAGCAAAATTTTGTGACAAATCTGGAGTATATGAAATTAAATGTAATATGTGTGACGCTATTTATATAGGCCAAACGGGCCGATCGCTCAATGATAGGCTAAAAGAACATAAATATTCAATTTTACACAATCAGAGAAAGACGGGCTTTGCCGAACATTGTATAGACCAGAACCATTTTTTTAACATTAATAATACCAAATTAATACATAGCTGCAATAAAAGCAGGCTGTTAAATTACCTGGAAATTTTCGAAATTAAAAAAGCCATATACGACGGCAAAAACCTAACAAACACGCAGCTAGACTTCGGAAATACTCCAATTATTGATAGTGTAATAAATTTAACGAGATGAAAAAACCGACTTCCATTAGACAGCACTTTGAAACTTTAGTTTAGTTTATACATAACTCTCTTTGAGAATGGTCGCGAGGCCGAAACATGTTAGAGAATATCTTGAATATATTGTGAAACAAATACCAAGTGTTTTAATTATTATCATTGTTACTATGTTTCACCAAGAGCCAACCGCGCAATCAATCAAAACTATAATTAATAAGATGCTTAAATTGGTATAAGTATTCTGATTATCACTTATATTAATCACGATCGGAATCAGAAATTATCCTTTGGTACCGTTTTTATGGACAAGTCATTTACTTGTTTTGTTTTTTACAGCCTGCATATGCTACTCTTATTGGAATCTTTATTATTCATTCTGTCTTCTTTATCCATTTGTTTTACGTAATTCTTTTTTTTTCGTTTGCACTTTTCTAATGTTTCTTCTTTTTGTTTCTTTAATAAATGCTCCTCTTTCTTCTTTTCTCTCTCAATTATTGCTTTTTCTTTATCAATTTTTTGTAGCATCACGTTCAGCTGTCGGTGTAATTGTAATTGTTTTTCTTTAATTTTAAACTTTATTTTTTCCATTTCCAATTCTTCATGTTTGTGTAATGTAATGGCATAAATTGATTCTGTCTTATCTTTTTTTGTTTGAGGTTTATCAGTTTTTGGATAATGTTTTGGATAATGTTTTTCCCAAATTTTATTAAGGTTGACTTCTTGATATTTTACTTATATGTAGTTTTTTTTCTATGCTATCATTATTTGACATATTTATATTTTCGCCATTATCATTAGTTACACTGTCTACTGACATATTGTTATTGTCAGTGCTAATTTTTAATTCCTTCGGCAAGACCTTGTTATTGTCTAAAATATCATCGGATTCAGGAATTAATTCGATTACCGAATTATTGATATTTACAATATTTTCATTGTCAATAATATTGAAGAATGATATATAAAACTCACTGGTTATTTTTGGTGTTTAGATTTATTTGTACTCGTACATTGATTATTTTGCAACACCCATTATTGACCGGAGCATTATTTTAATTATTAACGATTAATTAATTAATTAATTACTTATCAAAACTAAATAAAACAATCATTAAAGTACTTACCTATCACTGGGAGGTTAAATTTGATTTGGTGATGACCGCTTCTCACAACTTTCGCACATGAGAATTTTTTTTTATTATTGATATTGCGCACAGTTCTACGCATGCAGTTTAACGTCTTCGAAATATAATTAAAAACTAATTATTATATATTGTCTATAAAATGAATTTACCCGTTTTTAAATATTTAAGTTTTTAAAACTCTGGTCAATAAGTGGAGCTCAGTCAATGTT
The DNA here is from genome assembly GCA_031761425.1 of Cosmopolites sordidus. Taxonomy (NCBI): domain Eukaryota; kingdom Metazoa; phylum Arthropoda; class Insecta; order Coleoptera; family Curculionidae; genus Cosmopolites; species Cosmopolites sordidus. The sequence goes on along the minus strand of JARFXV010000068.1, from coordinate 1,764,184 downwards.
TATATCATAATCCCTATATAATCCAAAGAAAAAGATTATTTATCAAAACTGAATACACTTATACCATAGCTTAAGATAATTAATGATTTAGTATTAATCATTACCAACCAATAAATATAATTTTAAAAAAATAACATGAGGAAAAATATTGTTAAAATGTTCAACCTATTTAAAATACGGTACTGTAAAACATATAATGACATAATGTTTTATCATTTCAGACTGCTCAGAGAAGTATCTTTCCGAGAATCGATCACCCGACGTTCCACTTATGAAAAAGACTCAGAAATATCCACCACAGTAGAACGGTCTCTTGGACCCCCAGCTCCACCTCAGATCTCCCAGAAACCTCGCAACTCCAAATTGCTTGAAGGTTCTGATGCTGTTTTTACAGCTAAACTGTCTGCAAACCCCCGTCCACGACTCACTTGGTTTAAAAACGGTCAAAGGATAGCGGAAAGCCAGAAATACGAGAGTACATTCAGCAATAATCAGGCCTCATTGAGAGTCAAGCAAGTTTCATCGGATGATTCCGGTCATTATACTCTCCTTGCTGAAAATCCGCAAGGTTGCGTGGTATCTTCAGCTTATCTGGCTATTGAACCAGTCTCAACTCAAGAAGGACTCATTCACGAGTCTACTTTTAAATCGCAACAAACTGAAGTTGAAACCACCGACACAGCGAAAACTTTAGCACCAACATTCATTCGTGTTTGCGGAGATCGAGATGTCACTGAAGGAAAAATGACCAGGTTTGACTGCAGAGTCAGCGGACGTCCATATCCTGAAGTTACATGGTTTATCAATGGAAAACAGGTGGTCGATGATCACAATCACAAGATTCTCGTCAATGAATCAGGCAATCACGCCCTAATGATCACGACAGTGAGCAGAAATGATTCTGGAGTAGTAACATGCATCGCCAGAAACAAAACTGGGGAAACTTCATTCCAGTGCAATTTAAACGTCATCGAGAAAGAGCAAGTCGTCGCACCCAAATTTGTTGAAAGGTAAGAAAAAAATTATCTACTCTTTTTTATTATTATTTTTTTTTTTCGTTTGAATTTGCACATTTATAATTAATTTTATATTTTTGTTTCTTTTATTTTTTTATATATCTTAAAAATATCTCTCAAAATGTCCGGGCGTCTCAAATTACATATAGCAGGTTACATAATAAAGACTACTGCTTAATGAATTATTACTATTTATCATCAATAAATCATTTGTAAATATTGCTTATTGTTATCTTTGTCTTTTCTCCAAAAGTATTTTAATATCATTATTTTCTTTCCCATTCCCCATTTTTATAGATTTTTTTTTTGGAGAGGTATTTTATTTCTCGATGTGTTCTTTTCGATTTGTTAAAATTATACATATTATTTTTCCTCTTTGTGTCTTTTTCTTGATCTTTTTCATTGATTTCATTGACATATTTTTCTTGATTTCATATCGTTGTTCATTTAAATATTTTTGTCAATCTCCTGCTTATGCTGTATTAGGTTCTTAACTTAATGTTTGGCCTACTTTAACCACCTTTACTATTTATTTATGAAAGAAGTAAATAAGAACAAATGTCGAATCCTACATTTACAAAAACTTTAGGGGGTTTGACTGATACGAGATGAAAATACGAAGGGGCCAAGTCTGGAAAAAAGGTCGGGCACCATACAATTTTCCAACCCAACTTGATGATCGTATCCAGAGCCCTTTTTGCCGATTTTAACCGTGCATTGTTATGAAATAAAATAACTTCTATTCTACCATTGCAAGTATAAGGCCTTATTTTTCTCCATTGCATCACTAACATAAATCAGCTGCTGCTGATAATGGTCAGCAGTAACCATTTGACCAGATGTGTTAACAACACATAATCCGCTACTCTTAGCTAATTTCATCCCATACAGAATAACACGTTTTTGGCGTGGATATTTGGTTTGGCAGTTCTAGTTGAGGATTCACCAGGATTATCGCCTCTTTGGATGATGCCTCATTACCTTATAACAATTTCCTTGTTTCCCAATTTCACTGTCGATTTCATCACTGTAATAGAGTGATTTATTTTCTAGATTCACCACAGTTAACGTACGTGAAGGTGAGCCGGTCCTTCTGAATGCTAGAGCTGTAGGTACCCCTACCCCTAGAATTTCATGGCAAAAGGATGGTATTCCACTCCAAGGTAGTCCTGATGTACGCGTTGCCATAGATAATGGTGCGACCACTTTAGATATCCCTAGGTAAAAAGGCAGCATAGTTTTACAATCTATAAGATAAATTAATAATTTGTTTTTCAGATCGAAAGCTTCCGATGCTGGGTGGTATCAGTGTACCGCCCAAAACGTAGCTGGTTCAACAGCTACCCGAGCTCGACTATTCGTTGAAGTACCACAAGGACCGGCTCCAGAGCCCAGACGCCTGCATTTACCAAGACCAACAAAAGTCATCGAACCTGAGTACGTATTTAATCATCATCTTTATTATTTCTGTTTAAATTTTCTATATCTAAATATTCTTTGCAGACCCGAACCTGGCCCAGAAGTTATTTACCTTCGTCATGTCGAACGTGCACGTCCGCACGCACCACCAGGCGAAGAAGACAGAATCTATCCTCCACCCCGCTTTATCATCCCTCTACAAGATTCCATTCAATTCGAGGGTGGCAAGGTACATTTTGAGGCCAGGATAGAACCAGTTGGCGATCCAAGCATGGTCGTTGAATGGTTCTTAAATGGAAAACTAATGGCAGCTAGTAAGCATCAAGAATTTTTTTTTATAAAAACATTTAATTTCTAATTTAATATTAGAAAATTTTCCAGGAGATATTAAAGAAGATTGTAACGATTATTTTATTTTTTTAGGTTCTAGAGCAACATCCATTTTCCGCTTTGGCTTCATAGCCCTTGACCTCATATCATTGATCCTGAATGATGCTGGTGAATACGTATGCCGTGTAACCAGTTCCACTGGCTCAGCCGAATCACGAGCCATTTTACAAATCAGACAAAGAGAATCTATCGAAAAATCTAGTCAGCATCCAGACAGTTTGCAGTACATTCAACAACTGGAAGATTATTCCAGGTAAACATCAAAAGTGAATAGCTTAGGCACTTTAACATTTATGTTGGTTTGATACAGGTACCAAAGACAAGAAAGCTTGGAAGAAAAGACAAATCAAAAGCCTCATTTCATCCGTCCACTCCAGGACCTTGGAGAACTCCAGGAGGGTAAAAACGCGCATTTCGAAGCCCAGTTAATTCCTGTCAGTGACCCCACGATGAGGGTCAGTCTTTGTGCTTCATTTAGATAGAATATTATAAGTTAACATTACTCTTCTTGTAGGTGGAGTGGTACAAAGATGGCCGACCAATAACAGCCAGTTCCAGGATCTCTACCATCTTCAACTTCGGTTACGTGTCTCTCAATATTATGCACCTACGTGCCGAAGATGCCGGATCCTACACTGTGCGAGCTGTTAACCATTTGGGAGAAGCTATCAGTACTGCAACTGTTCAAGTATTTATAAAATCAACAGTGACTGGTGATTTAGGTATCCCAGAACAGCAACGCTATATCGAAAAGGTAAATTTGTGGAATTGTTGGTTTCATCATTTTTCACATCCTTAAAGACAAATAATTAGCTGGAAAAAATATGCATAGCATTTAATCAGAGAAAATTATTCATTTCAGTTAGATTTTTCATATATTCCCGTGTATTTTTCTTTTTGGCTAATTCCACATCCATAAAACACCAATAACACTTGTCTAACAGCATGTCTCTTTTCAGGTTCAGGAGCTTGAATCTTGGAGACAACAAGATCAACAAAAGTACGTCGTCGAAAGTCCCGAAAGTTTGGCACCACCAGAATTCAAAACACCGATTAAAGATCAACTTGGTATCCGTGAAGGTGGCTTTGCCCACTTTGAAGCCAGACTTGAACCGGTTGGTGATGCAACCATGAAGGTAGAATGGCTAAAAGATGGACGTCCAGTTGAAGCTAGTTCCAGAATAACCAGTTTCTTCAATTTTGGATATGTCGCCCTTACCATCAAAGAAGTGACCATTCACGATGTAGGTCATTACACCTGCCGCGCATATAATGCTCTAGGTCAAGCCACCACTACCGCCCAGCTTAGCGTTGTCAGCAAGAAGGATATTATTTTCGATTCCCAGCACCCAGGAGGTCTAGAAAAGATTCAACATTTAGAAGACACAAGTCGATACACTCGTAAAGAACAGGAAGATGTTCAAGTTACACAAAAACCACGGTTTTTGGGACCACTTAAGGGAACTAACAAGATTGTTGAAGGACAACGTGCTCATTTCGAAGCACGAGTTGAACCACAGAGTGACATGACTCTTAAGATTGAGTGGTACTTCAATGGTAAACCCATTCAACCTGCTAACCGAATTCAGACTTATCACGATTTTGGATATGTCGCACTTGATATTCTCAGCGTCCGCGAGGAAGATGCTGGTACCTATACTGTAGTAGCCCGAAATGCTTTAGGAGAAGCTCAAGTCTCTGCTAGCATGGTAGTTGAAAGTAAGTTAAAGCATTTTCTCCCGTGACATTTTTATTTTGACTCATTTGTTTTCAGCACGTGCTAGCATCGATACTAGAAGCATGCATAAAGGCGCTTACGACAAAACCCAACATTTAGAACAATCGAAATTTGTAGAACCCCAATATAACATTGAAGAAATTTCGAAATCAAAACCAATATTTGTCGTACCACTGTCAGATCCACAACCCTGCCAAGAAGGACGAAACATTCACCTTGAATGTCGACTGGAACCAATGGGAGACCCCACCATGAGAGTGGAATGGTATTGTAACGGAAGACCAGTAATTGTAGGTTCCAGATTCAGGACATACAACGACTTCGGTTTCGTGGCCTTAGACATCATCCATGCCACCGCTCAAGATTCCGGAGAATACACCGTTCGCGCAGTAAACCACCTTGGATCTGCGCATACTTCGGCTTGCGTTAGAGTAATTGCAAGCTCAGATATTGTCACTGAATCTCAACACGAACAATCTCTGGAGCAAATCCAAATGTTGGAAGATTCTTCCCGATACAGGAAGCAAATTCAAGAAGACGTTACTGTTCTTCAAGCTCCACAGTTTACCCGACCATTGCACAATATTGAAACAGTTGAGGGTACTAATGTACACATGGAGTGCCGTCTTCAACCTGTTGGTGACTCCACCATGAGAGTTGAATGGTTCTGCAATGGATTCCCCGTTAAAGTTGGTCATCGCTTTAGACCAGCGTATGATTTCGACTATGTTGCTTTAGATCTTCTCAGTGTGTATCCTGAAGATTCAGGTATCTACACTTGCCAAGCCAGAAACCAGTTGGGTGAAGCTGTAACTTCATGCAGTGTCAAAGTAATTGCAAAGAAAGATCTCTTGTTTGATACTCAACATCCCGCGGGTTTGGAAAAGATCCAACATTTGGAAGACGCATCCAGGTACAAACGTACTGAGTTTGTAGACGAACAAGTAACTGTTAAGCCTAGATTCGTGACTAAACCCAAAAATTTAGAAAACATGTCTGAAGGACAACATGCTCACTTTGAATGCAAGATTGAACCAGTCACTGACTCTAACCTCAAAGTTGAATGGTTTAAAAACGGTCGACCAGTTACCGTAGGTCACAGATTCCGTCCTATTCACGACTTTGGATACGTCGCCCTTGATATTGTAGATTTAATCGCTGAAGATTCTGGAACCTACACTTGTCGTGCTACAAACCTAATCGGTATTGATGAAACCACCTGCGCTCTTAAATGCCGCCAATCTGGTCAAATCATTACCAGTACAGTAAACGAAACTGGTCTGCAACAAATTCAACATTTAGAAGATCGTTCCCGTTACCAGAGACACGAAGAACACGAAGAAATCACTACACAAGCTCCCATTTTCACTTCGTCTTTGAAAAACATCGACATTAAAGAAGGTCAACGTGCTCATTTCGAGTGTCGTTTGATTCCTGTATCAGACGCCACAATGAAAGTTGAATGGTTCCATAATGGCCAACCACTGAAATCAGGATCCAGATTTACCGAAACCAATAGCTTCGGATTTGTTGCACTCGACATTCTTTACACGTACCCCGAAGATGCTGGAACTTATACTTGTCGGGCTACAAACGCACTTGGTGAAGCAGTTACTTCAGCCATCTGCAACGTACAATCAAAGAAATCGATTTACTCGGAAACAGTGCATGAAGGAGCCATGGAACGTATTACAGAACTCGAAGATACATCTAGGTACCAGCGTAGAGAGGTTCACGAAGAAACAATCAGTCAAGCTCCAGTGTTTACCGTACCTCTTAAAGATCTGAGGACGGCTGAAAACCAAGCGGCTCATTTTGAAGCTCGTTTGATTCCGGTTGGTGATTCCAGACTCAGAGTTGAGTGGTTAAGAAATGGTGTGGCAATTCAAGCCTGTAAGATACCGTTTTAATATCAATTGTACTTTAGTTTAACCATGCTTTATTTTGGGTTCCAGCTAACCGAATTACAACCATGCACGACTTTGGATACGTCGCTCTGAACATGAAATACGTTAATCCAGAAGATTCTGGAACTTATACATGTCGTGCCATCAATGACTTAGGAGAAGCAGTTACATCCGCAGTTTTAGATGTTAAATGTAAGGATCAATATACAAAGCTTCTGAAATATATCAAAGTAATTTTCCATTTCCAGCCAAAGCTTCTCTTCAATTGGAATCCCAACATGAAGGTGCTCTACAAAAACTTCGCCAGCTCGAAGACTCCAGCAAATATCAAAGGCGTGAAGAAGAAGACATTGAAGTTACTCAAGCTCCGTTCTTCTCTACTCAGCTTAATGGACCAACGGAACTTATTGAAGGACAAAGTGCTCATTATGAGTGCAGGATTGAACCTTATCCTGATGCAAACTTAAAGGTAGAATGGTTCCATGACGGCAAACCATTGACCACCGGTCATAGGTTCAGAACAGCATATGACTTCGGTTTTGCCAGTCTTGATGTATTGACTGCTTATGCTGAAGATTCTGGTACCTACACTTGTAGGGCTACCAACCGTATTGGACAAGCTCAGTCTTCTGTACAAACAACTGTTAGATGTAAGTATATATTTTTATTAATTTGAAGCTCATGTAGAGATATTTAGTTCAGAATAAGCTCTTCAAAACAAATCCTAACCCTTCGTTCAGGATGCGCTACAGACACCTAAATCTCGGAAATAACCTTATAATGAATCCCTCTCAACAATATTTTAAATTTCTGAAACAAAACAATTCCTTGAGTGTCAGATCCTGAGAATAATATGCATTATTCTCTGTTTATCAAATTTTTGATCTTCCACTCTCTACCTTTCCATTAAAATTTTAATTCGTTAGGGTTATCTTTCTCCATTAAGCAATAAACGAAAAAAGCTATCATTCACAATACAAAAATTTTAATAACATCCGGGACCTCAATGATTATTCCATATCCCCCAAGTTTTTTCGTAAATCTTACTTTAGTTACGAAGAAGATTCAGTCGCTGATTCACTGCAGCGCTTGAAGTCATACTAAATATTTAATAATGCTCATGAATCATTTTTAGCTAAAGCCTCAATTATTCGTGACACTCAACATGAAGGAGCCCTCCAAAAGATCCAATATCTTGAAGATGAATCGAAATATAAGAAAGTATCCCGTGAAGATGCTATTATACTTGAGAAACCACAATTTGGTAGAGGTCTCAAGACCATTGAGAATCTCCCTGAAGGACAAAGTGCCCATTTGGAAGCTACTCTTACTCCTGTTAACGACCCTACTATGAGAGTAGAATGGTTCTGCAACGGACGCCCAATTCAAACTGGACATAGATTTAAAACCACCTATGACTTTGGCTTTGTTGCTCTTGATATATTATATGCGTATGCTGAAGACTCTGGTACTTACATGTGCAGAGCTAGAAATGCTGTTGGTGAAGCTGTCACTACAGCTGCCGTTACAGTAATTAAAGACAAGAATCTTTACCTTGAAACCATGGATGAGCAACGCTTGAGGAAACTCAAAGAACTTGAAACTTACGAAAGACCAAAGAGGGAAGAAGTAGAACCATTGCCACAAAAACCGATATTTTTGACTCCTTTGATCAGTCTAGACAACTTGCAAGAAGGACAACATGCCCATTTGGAAACACGTGTTGAACCAATTAATGATGCCAATCTGAAAATCGAATGGTACGTCAATGGTGTTAAATTGCGTGCTGGTCATAGATTTAGAACTACACACGACTTTGGATATGTCGCTCTGGATATATTATATGCTTATCCTGAAGATAGTGGTACATACATGTGCAAGGCCACCAATCTTGTTGGTGAAGCTGTCAATACCTGCACCATTAGAGTGGGTGGACGCAGCGGCATATTACTTGACACCCATCATCCAGAGGGTCTTCAAAAGATCAGAGAGCTGGAAGCTCAAGGACATCCAACCAGATTGGAAGTAGAAGAACCGGTCGCTACTCCACCAAGATTTATTACTGAACTTCGTGGTACCACTGAAATTTACGAAGGTCAAACTGCCCACTTTGAAGCTCAAGTCGAACCTATTCATGACTCCAATCTCAGAATTGAATTTTACCATAACGGCAAACCACTACCACACGGTAACAGATTCCATATCACATTTGATTTTGGCTACATTGCTTTGGATGTCACACATGCTGTACCAGAAGATGCTGGTGAATATTCAGTTAAAGCTATCAACAATCTTGGTCAGTGCGTGTCTTCCATAAATCTCAGAGTTATATCTAGAGACAATATCATCACTGAATCTCAAAGACCTGAAGGTCTCGACAAGATCAGACAACTTGAAGCCCACGAACCTTACAAACGTCCTGAAATCGAAGACCAAATTACCAGACAACGACCTGTATTTACTCAACCTCTTCAGAACATCGACTTTATACAAGAAGGTCAAAATGCCCACTTTGAATGCAGACTCATTCCAGTCGGTGATCCCACTCTTAAGGTAGAATGGTTCAGAAATGAAAAACCACTGGAAGACAGCTCTCGTATAACTAAAATCCACGACTTTGGTTATGTTTCTCTCGATATACAGCACGTTAGAGACGATGATGCAGGCATATACTTATGCAGAGCCTCCAACCCACTTGGAGAAGCTGTCACAACAGCTTCAATGAGAATTAGAAGTAAGTATTACTTCGTATAACTAGAAACCTTTCTCTAAAAGTATATTACCTTCCAGCTCAAGCCAGCATTCAGCTAGAATCTCAACATCCAGAAGCTCAAAGCAAAATAGCTCAACTCGAACAACCTCTGGCACCAAGACCTGACGAACCAGACCGTATTTTCGAAAAGCCTATTTTTACACAAGTACTTACTGGACCGACGGAATTGTGGGAAGGCCAACATGCCCACTTTGAAGCCAGGGTCGTACCGGTTGGTGATCCCAGCCTCAGGTTCGAGTGGTACGTTAATGGAGTCGAACTGAAACTTGGTTCCAGATTTAAAGTCACGAACGATTTTGGCTTTGTCACTCTTGACATTATGTCAACAGTGCCCAATGATTCCGGTGTTTATATGTGCAAGGCCATCAATAAATCTGGAGAAGCTGTATCGTCAATATCTATGAAAGTTAAATCAAGATCTAATATTATCGGAGAACCTTTGCAACCTGACGCTTGGGAACAAATCCGACTTAAGGAAGCCGAAATGAACAAAGTACCTGAAATGTTTATTGACACCACCCCGCAACAACCACCTGTTTTTACCACCCACTTGAAGAGCTACGACAACTTGGTTGAGGGTCAACATGTGTTCTTAGAAGCGCAAGTCGAGCCTAGAACTGATCCTTATTTGAGAATTGAGTGGTTCAAAAACGGAGTTTCCTTGGCCACAGGTACCAGACTTCGCAGTACTTTCGACTTTGGTTTGGTGACATTATCTATCAATGGATTAAGAGACGATGACTCTGCTATTTATACCTGCAGAGCTACAAACAAACTTGGAGAAGCCATTTCAACTTGCTCCTTGAAGATCGAAGATCGTCATTGGCTTTTGGGACAGAGCTTGCATCCTGATGCCATACCCAAAATTGAGGAACTTGAAAGACCACAAGCTCCACGTCCGGATGCTCCAGAACCAACTTACGAGACTCCCATCTTTATATCGCATCTTAATAACGTTGAATGCTTTGAAGGCGACAATGTCCACTTTGAGTGTCGCGTAGAACCGTCTAAAGATCCCACCATGAGAATTGAGTGGTTTGTCAATAACAAACCTTTACCCAGTGGTGCTAAATATAAAACTACATATGACTTTGGATATGTCGCATTAGATATCACACACTCCTACGAACAAGATTCCGGAATCTACACCTGCAAAGCTAGCAATAACAAAGGATCAGCCACAACATCTGGTTCATTGCGCTGCACTGGAAAGAAGAGTATCTTTTACGATACCCAACATCCTCAAGGTCAAGCTGGACTGGAAGCTATTGACACTGTTGACCAAGCAGCTGCTGCCAAATCTAAACATCCAGGTTTTGCAGCAGACAAAGAATATCCTAAACCCATATGGACTGTTCCGCTTAATCCAGAATTCACCGTTTTGGAAGGCAAACCTTTGCACTTGGAAGGATCAGTAGAACCAAAAGAAGATCCAAACTTAAAGATCGAATGGTTCTTCAACGGAAAGTCTCTAGAACACGCATCAAGATTTAAACTTACAAGTGATTTTGGTTTCGTGACTCTAGATTTAACTGATGTTTATGAACGAGACCAAGGTGTATACACAGCTAAAGCTTCAAACAAAGCTGGAGAAGCTTTCACTTCGACCACCATTTATTGCACAACTAAAGCCAATCTTATTGAAAGAACACAGCATCCTAAAGGACAGGAAGGTCTTGAAAAGATCCAAGATCTTGAAGATTCTCTTAACAGACCCGAAATGCCATTCCTTGAGGGCGAAGAAGGACACGCTCCGGTCTTCACGTCTGAATTTACTCACTTAAGCAATCTTAGCGAAGGTGAAATTGCTCACTTTGAAGCTGGACTTACACCAATTGGAGATCAAACAATGGTTGTTGAATGGTTCTACAACGATAAAACGATTGAAGCTTCCCACAGATTTAGAACAGTGCATGCGTTCGGAATGGTTGTTCTGGAAGTTTTGGGAACTAAAATTGAAGATTCTGGAACATACACTTGCAAAGCCACCAATAAATGGAGTGTTGCTGAACAAAGCGTCACTCTTGAATGCGTTGATAAAGAATCTGGACAGAAACCACGATTTACCACTCATATCCAAGACATTGTTGGTCTAAAAGATGGCCAATCTGCCCACTTTGAATGTACTCTTGTACCTGTAAATGATCCAAACTTAAAGGTGGAGTGGTACCATAATAGTCAACCTATTTTGCAATCCTCACGCATTAAAACCGTCTCTGACTTTGGCTTCGTTGTTATGGATATTTCGTATATTCAGGATCAAGATTCTGGTGAATATGTATGCAGAGCCTACAACAAATACGGCGAAGATTTCACTAGAGCAACTATTTCAGCACACGGTAAAGGAGGTGTATTCTCAGAGAGTTTACAACCAGAATCTCTAGCTAAAATTAGGGAACTGGAAAGTTTACAAGGTCAACAGGCTCAAGTACCCACCACTCCGGTTACTGAACCACCTAAATTCATTACCCAAATTCAGGATGTCACCAAGTTGGTTGAAGGACAAAGTGCTCACTTTGAAGCACGCCTTACACCAGTCACTGATCCAGATTTGGTAGTCGAATGGTACTATAATGGCAAGAAACTCCCACATGGTCATAGATACCGTACCTTCCATGATTTTGGTATCGTTATTTTGGATATATTGTACTGTTATGAAGAAAATTCTGGTCTCTATGAATGCAGAGCCTACAACAAATATGGAGAAGATTCTACTAAGGCTACATTGAAATGCGTCTCTAAGGCCAATTTAATCCTGGACTCGCAACTGCCGCGGGTAAGTTAGCAGCATCTATTTTTGAAGAAAATTTCAATATTGATTGTTATAATTTTTTTCAGGGCATGGAAGGTGGATTAGAGAAAATCCAAACTTTGGAAGATTCTTTAGTCCGTACAAGAGATGAAAAAGAAGAAGTAACAAAGAGACAGGCTCCTGTATTTACTGTGCCTTTGTCCAACATTGATAATTTGCGTGAAGGTGAAAGTTCTCACTTCGAAGCTCGACTTATCCCAACCGACGATCCCAAGCTCAAGGTCGAATGGTTCTGGAACGGTAAACCACTTAGAACTGGTTCCAGATTCCGTACTTTCTGCGATTTCGGTTTTGTTATCCTCGAAATTTCTCCAGTGTATCCAGAAGATTCTGGAGAATATTCTTGCAGAGCTTTTAACGAATACGGCGAAGCCGTAACAAGTGCTTCCATGAAGGTATCTGGTAAACGTAGCATCATCTTAGAGTCTCAACTTCCAAAAGGAATGGAAGGAACTATTGATAAAATCGCTGAACTTGAAGGTCTGGGATTGGCACCATCTCAACCATCCCCTGAAGAAGACTCTGGCAAACCACCAGAATTTATCACTACACCGTCTGATTTAATCTTGAATGAGAATTCTCTCGCTCACTTTGAATGCAGATTGACACCTGTTAATGATCCCAGCATGAGGGTTGAATGGTTCCACAACGGTAAAGCCTTGTGGGCTGGATCTAGAATCAAAACCATCAACGATTTTGGATTTGTCATCCTTGAAGTTGCCGGAATATACCAGAGAGACTCTGGATTGTATACATGCAAGGCTACCAACAAACACGGTGAGGCAACTGTCTCTTGCAAACTAGAAGTTAAAGGAAGGCAGGGTATTATTGTTGAACCTCAGCTACCATCAAACTTCCGGTCGGGAACTGAAAGCATCCAGAAACTAGAAGAAGAATTGTACAAGAGGGAGGAGATTCAAGAAGTATCGGAAACTCCTAATCCTCCTAGATTTATTGTTGAGATTAAAGACAACATTGACGTACCTGAAGGCAGTCCTATTCATTTCGACTGTCGTGTTGAACCGAAGAATGATTCTTCCATGATTATCGAGTGGTTCCATAATGGAAAACCATTTGCTACTGGATCCAGGGTCCATCACATCAATGACTTTGGTTTCATTTCATTGGATATCGATTACTCTTATACCAGAGATGCCGGTGAGTATATCTGCCGTGCGACGAACAAATGGGGATCAGCAATTACAAAGGCTTCTGTTACTTCCAAGACCAAACGCACCATTGAATACGAAAGCCAACTTCCACCTGGAATGAGTGCTGATAAATTGAAGGAACTTGAAAAAGGACCTGTGTCTGTAGCTCCAGAAGAAGACAAGGTCTTTGGTCCACCTAAATTTGTTACACAAATCCAATCTGTTACCGTAGAAGAGTCAGAATCGATAAGATTTGAGTGCAAGGTCGAGCCAAAGGACGATCCTAAATTGAGAATCGAATGGTACAGAAATGGTAAACTCTTACCTGCAGGTCATCGTTATAGAACAGTTTACGATATGGGCTTTGTATCATTGGATGTCCTCAATGTTTACTCTGAAGATTCGGGTGAATATGTCTGTAGGGCTGTTAACGATCACGGAGAAGACTTTACTAAGGCTCATGTCAGCTGCAAGAAGCTTCCAAACATCATTTTACAGAATCAAGTACCAAAGGGCATGAAGAAATCCGAAACACTTATGCAGATGGAGGCTGCCATTAAAAAATACACTTCCGAGGTGTATCTCACTGAAGATGACTTGTACGACGTCGATAAAAAGCAACCTCCAAGATTTGTCACACAGATATTAGATCAAACTGAGCTTGTTGAAAGACAAACAACCAAATTTGAATGTCAACTTGCACCTGTTGGTGATCCCAACATGAAAGTTGAATGGTTCCTTAATGGAAAACCTTTGCCCCATAGTAAGTTTTTTAGAGAAAACATGTTTCCTTTCTAATCTATAACCAATTATTCTAGAAAATCGTTTCACTCCAATTTACGACTTTGGCTATGTAGCCATGAACTTTGGTTGGATATATCCAGAAGACAGTGGTGAATACGTATGTAGAGCTACTAATTTGTACGGTATGGATGAAACCAGAGCTGTTATCCAAGTAGCTGGAAAACCTGGAATCATATACGAATCTCAACTACCAAAAGGTATGAAGAGTATTGAGAAAATAAGAGAACTTGAAGCCGCTTGGCAAGTGTAAGTAGACGTTTCTGATATACCCGAAGAGAACACGAACTATGCCTGACATATCTTTACAGAGCACCAGAAGTACCCGGAGAAGAAACTAAACCTCGATCAGCACCTGTGTTTGTGAGCAGACCGGAACCAGTCGCCGTCCAAGAAGGTGAATGGGCTAGATTCTGTTGCAGAGTAACTGGACATCCTCGTCCAAGGGTATGTACAAGTACTATGATCAAAAATATAGTAACTTATCTAAAATATAGTGCCGGCCTTTAAAGCAATTTTTATACTCACCATACGGTATTTCCTTCAAAGCAGCCATTAACCTCCCTTGACTGGGTTCTATGTACTTAAAACTTCGTCATTGAAGTAATTCCTTCAATCGAAGAAACAGAAATAAATGACACAGTACTAAGGGAAGGGAATTTGTGGGATTTTGGCGAAAAATTGACAAATAAATATTGCTCTATGCAATTACTCTTTTTTGTTATGAAAAAACTATAAATTTGGACCCCTTTTCCCTCTACTAATCGAGTATTAACTATTTTATATACAGGATCTATCTATCTTTTTGAAATGGAATAACAAAAACAAGATGATCAATTTTAACACATTTATTCTTAAAATTTACAAAAATGCTTGGCAATTCGAGTTTTGAAGATTACGCTGCGTAAATGTGCTCCATTATTGCATCGACGATCTCGTCACATTTAAAACAGCTGTGCGCTTTCGAGTTGATAAGTTTGGTTGTTGGCGCACGGACTCTCCCACTCTCTTAATGTTTCCATCGGTTCTCGCTAACCTTCGAAAGAGAACCTTTAAATTTGGTTGTACTCACCGGATAATTCTTTAGGTCATGTGGCTCATCAATGGACACACTGTAGTAAATGGGTCCCGCTACAAGCTGACTTATGATGGTATGTACCATCTGGATATACCCAAGACTCGTCAATATGACACCGGAAAAGTTGAAGTCATCGCAAGAAGTTCAGTAGGCGAAGCCATAGCGGAAACTGAACTGAAAATCATAGCAAGACACGACGATTACAGAGGCGTACTCAAAAATTCACCCAGACGTAAGTTTGTGCTGAATCAATACCACCCATTCGATAAATTGATTCATCGAGGTGGTTTACAGAATAGAATATCTTGATCATTAGATAAATTTGTAATTAATCTGTAAGCCACCACCGAACATACATATCTTTGACTCATTATACTAAAGATACTTTACACAATGCACAAATTTTGACCAGCAAGCAACGCACTCTCTAATACTCAAAAACATATTATCCTATCCTAAATATTTCCCTTTTTTTCACAACCGTCAAATCGAATTCAAAGTGTTAACAAATTCTTTACGATATATCCTTGTGTAATCCTTCCCAAAATATGCTTCGAGGCAATATCATCTAAAGGATATAATCATGCTTTCTGCACAAAGGGATTTTGTTATTCAGGTACGCTATATTATAAATATAAATATATGTGTAGTTTTGCATGCTATTCGCTTTATTTTTTTTTTATAGAAATATTGAGCAGATTTAGAAAAATATAAAAAAATATCCTCTTCATAACTTTCTTCCCCTTTCACTCAACTGTTTTTCCTTGTCCTTTTCTTTCTGCTATTTCTTTCTTACTACTATTTCATTCTTTTTTTCTTCTTCTACTGAGTTGAAAAACAAGTTCGTTTGTTTTTTAGAGTGTAAATATAGTTTTTTATAATATATGTATATATATATATATATATATATATATATATATATATATATATATATATATATATATATATATATATATATATATATATATATATATATTTATACAGGGTGTCTTACAAAATAGCGGGATATAGCTTTGTTTTTATTTTCGAATACCATATATGTTCATTAATTTTTGCAAAAAGTTATGAAGAGAATATCAAAAAATATTCTCTTCATAACTTTCTTCCCCTTTCACTCAACTGCTTTTCCTTGTTCTTTTCTTTCTGCTTTTTTTACTATTTCATTCTTTTTTTCTTCTTCTACTGAGTTGAAAAACAAGTTCGTTTGTTCTTTAGAGTGTAAATATAGATTTATATTATATATATATATATATATATATATATATATATATATATATATATATATATATATATATATATATATATATATATATATATATATATATATATGGACTACAAAAAGCTTGGCTTTTATCGACTACGAAAAAGCATTTGATTTCATCTCAAAGCATGCGATAATGGATGCACTGCTTAGCCAAGGTGTAGAGAGAGCCTATGTAAACCTATTAGAATCGATATATGATGGAGCTACAGCCACAATTCACCTTGATGATCTTGAAGTGGGAATTAATATAGAACGAGGTGTACGGCAGGGTGACGCAATATCGCCTATTCTTTTCTCGGCTGGCCTTGAAGAAGTATTCCGTAAACTGGATTGGGAACAGGATGGGGTAAAGATCAATGGTGTAAACTTAAACCATCTTAGATTTGCAGATGATATTATTCTCATTTCACAAGACCCAGAGGAGCTGCAACGACGCATACAAGAACTGCAAAGGACTGGCGAACCATTTGGCTTGAAAATAAATTTGAAAAAGAGTCAGGTTATGTTCAATAACTTCGCTCAGGACAGAAGAATTTCAGTTCTAGGAAGGGATTTAGAGATTGTGGACAGCTTTATATATCTTGGGCAGAGGATTTCCATGGAGGGGAATACCGCCCGGGAGGTGGAACGGCGTGTTAAATGTGGCTGGCAGGCATTTGGTTGGCTCAACATAGTGTTTAAGAGCAGACTCCCACTTTGCCTGAAAAGAAAAGTATTCGATCAGTGCGTTCTACCCGTTATGACATACGGAAGTGAAACCTGACATGGAACCGGAAGTGAACACTCACATCGCAATCAATTCAAGAACTTCGGGTGACACAGAGGGGAATGGAAAGATGTATGCTTGGCATTACAAGACGAGACAGAAAGTCCTGCGCATGGATCAGGGAACAAACAAAAGTCTTCTTCTTCTTCTTGTCCTGGAGGTTAAGTTGACCCGAAGGCCCTGACTTGTATTCACTGATTTTTCGAACGTCACGACAATGTCGCTTGTTCGAAGGGTTTTAGCTGCCGTCCTTTAGGCATGGAGGTGATGACCGAAGAGGATGGTCATACTGGGGCAACGGCCGGCAATGAAGCTGCCGTGGCTCTGATTAGCGGATTGTCCGAAAGGGACGCCGTCGCTAGGAATTTGTCCAGAAGTCTGGACAGGAATGTCTGAATCACTGGTATGTCAGTTTCCCGATGGATTTGCGCATTCCTTACAAACCATGGGGCACCTACTAACGTGCGAAGAACACGTGACTGGAACGATTGCAGAATTGCAATCGACGTTGGGGGGAGGTACGGAAACCAGGCCTGAGATCCGTAGGTGAGGACGGATCGGACCATGATTTTATACAAGGTTATTCGGATGTTCAGCGAGAGCTTACTTTTGCCGTTCATTAGGGGGTAAAGCAGACGAGCCATGGCTCTTGCTTTCCCGGTTACCTTCTTTAGGTGCGGCACCCACGTGAGGGCCTAAACAAAAGTCTGTGACATCATTGGAAGAGTAAAACAGTTGAAATGGAGATGGGCAGGCCATATAGCGAGGCGATGGGACGACAGATGGACCAAGGCAATCCTGGAGTGGATACCGCTTGATCGCAAACGTCCGCGAGGAAGACCGAAAGCACAATGGATTGATGACATCGTTAAGTATATTGGACCCGAGTGGCAGAGGAAAGCCCAGGACCGTGAAGGTTGGAAGCATGCTGAAGAGGCCTTCATCCTGCAGTGGATCGATGCGGGCTGATGATGATGATGATGATGATGATGTATATATATATATATATATATATATATATATATATATATATATATATATATATATATATATTTATTTATTTATTTATACAGGTGTCTCACAAAATAGCGGGATATAGCTTTGTATTTATTTTAATTTTTGCATTCTGCTATTGATTCTAAACATGTTCTATACATAAACCCTCTGGTTTTACCAACATCCGCCATTTTGTAAAAAAATATCGGTGTTCCAGATTCTATTTTGCAGTGTCATATATCATTTATTTTTTGATGTAGGATTATCATTTTTGGTAGGAATATTAATGAGATTATGATTTAACTTTGAACAAAGTAAACAAGATTTGTCTACGTCATACACGGTCTCCAGGATAAATGAAAAAAAATCAAAAACATCGCATCTCAGTTTTTTTAAATAGAATGAATAGAATTCTGTTCTTCTTAAACGTGTCCTATACCTATCTGTCATAATTTTCGAGATTTTTACATTTTTGTTTTTAATATTTCGCATTCAATGGAATTCACCTTAGATGTTTTAGTAATAACGTCATAAAATTCAATTCAAATGGCAAATATTGTTCTAGTATAGCTTTTAAACAGTTTTTATATGACACAGAAAAAAGGAATGCACTTCTTTCATAATTAAATAGGAAAAAATATTTTTATGATCTATTGTTTTGGCTATCGAAAAGAAATGTTAATATGCAATTGCATCTTAAACCAAATTAACCAAAAATTCAATTATTTGGACTTTGTGAACTATCAAATTGTATAGTACAGTATTTGTTAGAACAGAAAGTAGCACGAAAATTAATTTTCCTAGAGCAATTGATAAACATGATTTACGTTTTGGGCGCAAGTGATCAAAACTCTGTTTTAACAAACATAATTTATGCGCAAAGATTCCGTATTGCCGAACGTCATCCTAATGCATTGAAGTTCATATGACTGAAAGAGCGAAAAAGCTGAAAAAACGAAGATATAGTTCTTCAAACGGTAATTAGAGATCCGAATATTTCATGCAGGTAGATAGAAAACGAGGTAGGTGTTTAAAAATACACAGCGAACAGGATAACTACGAAATATAAATTTCATCCTCATCATATACAATTCGTTCAAGAACTAAGTTAATGTAAAAATCTTGGAAATAAAATTTGGAATAGAATAGAATCTTGGAAATATGGACAGATGGGGATAGGACATGTTTTTAGCAAGAATAAAAGTATTTTGTTTCAGAAATATTGTAAAGCGAAAAAAATATTAGACATTCTACTTAAAAATAATTTAATATTTTGAATTGTTTTCATTTATCTCAGTTAACCTGGATACCCTGTATAAAATAGAAAAATTTTGTTTTCATTAAAGTTAAGTCATACTTTCACTAATATCCCTACCAAAATTGATATAACATATGTTTATCATCAATAACAGAATGCAAAAATGGATGAAAATATAGGATAGAATATTCGATAAGAAAAAACAAAACTATACCCCGCAACAGTTTTATGAGACACCCTCTATAAATAAAATTAATTTGAAATAATGCAGTCAATATATATATATATATATATATATATATATATATATATATATATATATATATATATATATATGCAGTCCTGCATATACTGCGTCCAATGAGACAACAGTGCTGTCTTCAGACACCCATCTGCTGGGTTCCATAATCTCATGTGGAACACACAACAACCTGCGTCTCCGCCTAAATGAGCATTTTATTGATTGCTTGACTGGAGACGGGCCCCACCCATCCCTTCCATTGGAGGGCACATGTTTCGTCTCTTGATGTTTAGACTCTTCAGGGCACCGACATGTGTTCTCCCGTCAAGAATAGGAAGACCCCATCCACAGTCAAAAATCCATACTTTTCGCTTACTTCCCGTTGGATGGCCTATATATACAAGGTTAGAATTCTTATATACAAGGTTAGATGGGTGGGGCCAGTCCCCAGTCCACTGTAGTACTCCAGAGGAGTTTGAAAGAAGATGAGATAGATATCCCAGCCACAACTTTATCATTTCCTTTGAATTTATCAATTCTAAACCTTGATGTGTTAGTTTCGGGCAGTACAGGATTAAGTCAATGTCTGATGTAATCTACCATCGAGGATTTTTTGACTTTTTCCTTACAGTTACAGTTGGATATGAGAACGGTTAAGTTTCCAGGAAAATACAAACAGTTTTCTTCTACTATAAGGGAAATATCAAGTGCTATAAGAACCTACTACATTGACCGAGATATATTTTTATCTGCCACATCTTTGAGGAGGTTTAAATTAATACTGTTTGGACTTCCGGAACGGTGTATCTCACTAATCTTGTCCTTGAAGGAAGTTTAGGAAACCACTCTTAATCTACACGTCCTGTTAAGGTCCATACAATTTAAAAGCTGGTATTATTAGCTTTAAAATATATCAATTTAGATTTTTTTGAGCTATGAAATGAGCACAAAACTTATGAAACATAACCTCACAAAAAGATATTGTTAAAACTACGATTTTAATATACACTAAGAAATAAACCGAATTTATTTGTGAACCCATTATATAATCATGGTTATGGAGAACGTAAAATGTGAGGAGATTTCTGAAACAACATAAAAATATTTTGTTACAGTTCCTCCGCCAGAATTTCGTTAATGATGATAACACCATAAGGAATTTGTTTTTTTTTATCAAGATTATTATTCGATTGCAAGACAATTATTCGAATACTTTTAAAAAAGGAATAAAACAATTTTTTACTTCATCTATCACTTTTTTTTATTTTATTAAAATAAAACTGATATATAACAAAGTAAAAAATTGTTTTATTCCTTTTTTTATCAATGAACTATCACAACGTGGCGAACAAATCAATCAATAATTATTCTAAGACTGTTACGAGTGTTACGTCATGCTCAAAATACACCTGGAGGAACTGGAAACAAAATATTTCGGACTCATTATTCGTCATGATTGTTATTCTGCTTAATGTTTCTAATTTAGATGGAATGTGCTATTGTGTATCGTATATTGCTAAATGTATTATCGTCTCTATTCCACACCCAAACGAAATCTGATACTATGTTTCAATTTCCTTTTCTTGCCTTTAGCTTGGTATGACCTAGAACTATCACAATATCAGAAAGAGCGTCAAGAAACCGAACTGGAGAAAGTTTTCGACGATCGTAACACTAATCTTCGCGAATCCGGATTAAACGTGAGCGGTATTCACGTTCAACCTAAGGAATTCCAAGAACCGGAAACCGAATGGCAGAAGTCCGTCAAATCGAAGAAGGGAGATCAATACTATAACAAACTACAAGAACTAGAAAACTCTCAGGTTAGCAAAGAAATTAAACTGAGAGATTCCTCCCATCAATTTGCCATACCTGGAGAAAAGATTGTGAGCAGTTCGCTTGCAAGAGGGATGGCACAACAGTACCAAGATAATTTGTAAGTTTATTATGATTGTCGTTCTAAAAGTACAAAATATTAATTGATTCATTTTTATTCAGGGAACAAGTACCCGAGAGGCCTCAACTACAACACATACCGATACTGCCCAAGGCGGAGCCACCCAAAATGACCCCGCACAAAGATCAAGTCACCTTGAGGAAGACTGACAAATCCAAAGAAGACATGCAGGCTGAATATGAAATTGACACACAGAGAGGCGGTTATCCCCCTGATCCTACACAATCCGGTGTCCACGGACGTGAAGTCTATGTTACTAAACAAAAACAAACTCAAAAAGAACGCCAAGGAGATTTAGAAATTACCAGGAACATTACAGCAACTGAAACAACTGATGTAGAACACAAAGGTACCACTCAAGAACGTGTAGTACAAGGACAAGTTTTACCAAGCAACCCACCAATATTCACGAAGAAGATCCAACCATGCAGAGCTTTCGAGAATGATTCGGCGCGTTTTGAAGTCGAATTTGATGGTGATCCGTTACCCAAAATCACCTGGTACCGTGAGGACTTCCCCATTACCAGTTCACCCGACTTGAAGATCTATACGTTCAGTACCAAGTCTATTCTTGTACTGAGACAAGTCTTTATGGAAGATTCTGGAGTGTTCAACGTTATTGCTGAGAATCGTGGCGGTACTGCCAAATGCAGTGCCAATTTGGTTGTACAAGAAAGACGTAGACAAGGACGTAGTGGAGTTGTACCTCCAAATTTTACCAACACCATCCAGTCTGTATCAGCTAATACCGGACAATTGATTAGATTTGATGCTAGAATCAATGGTACTAAGCCCATTGACGTTTATTGGTTGAAGAACGGGAGGAAAATCACTCCCGACATCAGATACAAAACCCTTGAAGAAGATGACTTGTACACCTTACTGGTCATTGAACTTGTTCCTGAAGATACTGGTAAATACGAGTGTGTTGCCATCAACCAAGGAGGTGAAGCACGGTGTGAAGCCGACTGTACAGTTCTGACTCCATCAGGTCCACAAAAACCATCAAAACCTACTACTCCTGGAACTGAGAAAGCCCCAACTATTGTTGAGCCAATTCGAGATCAAACAATTCGCGAAGGACAGGCAGTTGCTTTCCGATGCAAGATCGTGGGCAAACCTGCCCCTACTATTAAATGGTTGAAGGCCGATAAAGTCATCAAGCCTTCCAGATACTTCCAAATGCTTAAAGAAGGTGACTACTGCACCCTGAAGATCTCCGAGGCTTTCCCTGAAGACGAGGGCGTGTACAAATGCGTGGCAGAAAATCCAGCTGGATCGATCTCAAGTCAAGCTAAATTGAGAGTGTTGGCTCCAGAAACGCAAGAGGTGGCTCCGTCTTTGACACCAATGAAGGATGTCGTTGTTCCAGAGGGTAGTACAGCTCAATTCAAGACAACCATCTCTGGAAAACCGAAACCCACCATCCAGTGGTTGAGAGAAGGCTTCCTTATTCCAGAATCACCAGATTTTCAGGTAATTTTTTACACCATTTTATCAGCAAAGAAGTTGAAGGGCTTCTTTTTATTTAATATGTTTTGGTTCTTCTTTTTCGTACTCCTTGTAAGTACGATAACCGGTAGGGCAAGTAACGCTACTATTTTTAACCTTTAACTATTGACGTGCATTTTTCATAGCACAATTACACAGGCCGTTATATTTAGGTATGAACTGTTATTAACAATTGGAATAAATGTTGATAATTTTATATTATCAAATGGTAGAGTAGTATAAATTAAAAACAAAATAAATGTACGAAATTTCTAATTTCGGACTTTCAGACTAATTTTTTTGGCATTTATTGTAAGAGATCCTTATTTGGACTAAAAACATATAAAGAATTATAAAAATAAACAAAAATGACATTTCTTGGTGCACTTTAATAACAAATAAACTAAAAATATATACAATATATTAATTTATATAAAAATTAAATGCAATCTGGACAAGCTTGTTTAGCACATCGTAGACGCACATGTTCTTTACTGGAATAACACCTGCATAGGAACTTACGATTCAATTGAAGAAGTGGCAAGAATGACATGTCTTTCTTCTCTTCTCATCAATAGGTTGTGGTGGAGACTGATCAGGCATATCTGTTTCTAAGACTCTTGATGAACTCATTTTTAATTCTCCCGACAATCGCATATTATGCACTCGTCTCTATATGTGCTCTAACACTAATGCGTGTGCTATTTCTTTTACAAATGATTCCCCGTCTTTGCTGTTAGGGTGATGAATTTAATATAATAGGTATGCATTGACACTAATAATATACAACATGCGGGAAAATATAGCCATAGGCCAACGTCTTGTTCAGCGGCTACTAGTGAAAATTGCGGACTTTATATTAATTTCATCAACTCCACTTTTGTGGAATTATAATATGCTATAATTTCTGCTTTATCAGTGCATTAATCAATTTCTTCAGTGGTGATACATAGGAGATGCCAAAATGATGGCCGTAGATTTCTTGGAATCATGAAAAATCAATCTTATTTGACTCGTGAAACCATATAGTGTTGTATTTTTTACTCTTTGTTTTGATGGAAAAAATTGTTTAGGCACTTCTTTTTTATCCTATTGAACTGTGTTATTCAAACAATCAATCAATTCTATAGACGTGAACCAGTTGTCACTGGTCACGTTTCTATTGCTGCCATACAAAGGCTTTGTTAAACGTATCACAAAGTGAGTATGATTCATTTTGTTTCCTCTTCCATTAAAGTTTCATCATCTGACCTTTCTCCTGATTATAACCACTATAGAAATAACCATTTCATGTATCACACAAACACATTATCTTTAGTTCATACTTGTATCAGTGGTGATACATAGGAGATGCCAAAATGATGGCCGTAGATTTCTTGGAATCATGAAAAATCAATGTTATTTGACTCGTGAAACCATATAGTGTTGTATTTTCTACTCTTTGTTTTGATGGAAAAAATTGTTTAGGCACTTCTTTTTTATCCTATCGAACTGTGTTATTTCAAACAATCAATCAATTCTATAGACGTGAACCAGTTGTCACTGGTCACGTTTCTATTGCTGCCATACAAAGGCTTTGTTAAACGTATCACAAAGTGAGTATGATTCATTTTGTTTCCTCTTCCATTAAAGTTTCATCATCTGACCTTTCTCCTGATTATAACCACTATAAAAATAACCATTTCATGTATCACACAAACACATTATCTTTAGTTCATACTTAGATAATTTACTTGTCAAGTAAATAATCAAGTATGATCGCCCTCTGAATTCCATAAGGATTTCATCTACAGAACTCTCTCTGATACATTATAAACAACATGACAATTGCAGAGAAATTTGTTTAATATGTACGACACAGCTGCTAATTTGGCAATTTCCTTTCTTATTGCTTTTACTACACATTTAAAATTTACATTACACATCTAAAAATAGCTCGCCTTGTACAATCTGTGGCAAAAAGATAATCAGTATTTTAATGACTGAATTTAAAAACTGGAAAAAAACTCACTATACATGAGAAGTCCGAGAAAAGCTCGGAGTTGTATTATATCAAGATTTTGTAATTCTGGTCTATTTTCTTTGGTAACTTTCTAACTGTATTACGACATTTTTACGTTAGTTCATCTCAATACCCCGTCCAAAATATCACTGCCAAAAAAAACGCTTCCAAATGGAGTATCTATCATTTTGATCATTTGCTCTCAATTTTAAAGTAGACTGCCGCCTAATTATATTATGTTGGATTCACACAGATCTGTTTGGCATAAACTTCGCCTATTTGTAGCTGAGCTTTCCATAATGCGACTGAAGAATCAGATAATTCTTCATCAGTGCCGATATCATGGTCACTCCGTTCGGGTACATAGTTTCTCCAATAGAATAGGCTTCAGAATCACTAGAACCTTTAGATCCCATCGAGGACGTGAGAGAACCTCCAAAATTACTACCTTGAAGTTCCAATTGCCCTTCTTGACTTCGCCGTATGACTATTTTCCTCTATTTGATTTGCGTTTCTTACTCAATGTAGTCTGAGTCTCGAGTTCGCTTTTTTGTTGCAGTTCTGCAAAAGAAACAACAAATAACTGTACACAGTTAATAAAAAATATTAACGCACACACTGTGGCCTTACAGGCCGCTCTGAAATTTCAATGACGTGAGCGCAACTAAACTTGCAGATATAGTCCGTCTTAAGATATTTCATTGTCCTTCGGCAAAATGTTAATTACCCCAATAAATCTCAATAAAAACATTCGTAGTTTCTTAAAAGGCGCGGTTTATGAGTGGCCACATGGAAAGTGGGCCCTTTCCATGTTCTCGGGCAACACGGTTGCAGTGGATGGATGTTCTTGATTTCCTATTGTTATTCAAAAACTTTCGAACGGTTCTAGCTATTCCAAGCAATACAACTTTCTGCATGATCATTAATGCCCAAATTTTTAACATTCTCTATCAGGTTCTTTGGAATGATTTCACACTGGACAAAAGATTATTTATAAACCAATCTTCAAAAGTTCTGCTGTGGTGTCGTGATGGTAGTCCAAAGATGAATATTTATTATTTTTCCCTTGTTCGCTGGGGCTTTGGTTTGACATTTTCTTGATGTATCTACCTATCCTCTTGCTGGCGTCTCATGTGTATCGAACCATATTTCAACAAGGTAGATAATGGGACGATTTTCTATTATGTATTATTTTATAGAGTTTAAGTAGTCAAACCGCCATCGTCGCTATTGTGATTCCATTAATATTTGTCTTTTATTAATGGTCCGATATGTTAAACCCATTTGAGATAATATTCTCCGGAGGCTAGTTCTGCTGCAAAATATGTTGGTTTCATCTTTCCTTAGTAGCTGTTGCAATGAATGCAATGCAGGCACAGTTTGTTCATCATACCTAGCATACATTTTGCTTCGAACTAATTATTTATCGCCTTCGTCAACACATTTGCTTTTACCTGAATCACAAAGGCCTTTTTTCGCTTTAATTGGCTTCGTCACAATATCTTTAACTGAAAACAACGGAGTTTTCGTTAATAAAGACGTTTCTATTGTGGCTGCGTTTCCATTAAACCCTCTATTGAATAAAGAAACATACACAATTTTAACAATTTGTTTAACATCGAGCGATAAATGTTTTTTTTAATGAGCATCACCGGAGGCACAATTATCATTATCTTCCCAAGAACGCCAAATTTTTAGCACGTTTGGAATAACAAAAAATACGATCCAAACTATAGAACTGCACCGTTTAAGAAAATAATGCAAACTAAACTAAAATATTTGGAAACTACTAAACCAGGTATAAAATTAATTTTATCTTTTTACATGTTATTTTATTAGGCCCGGCCCTGCTTACGTTTCTTGCAACTTTGCCGGGTTTCTTGACGGCAGGGTTTGTTAAGAGTTTATTGCAGCCAATCGGTCAACGATATATCTTGAAACGCACTATACTTATACATCCAACACACCCCGTGCGGAGAAAGGGGACGTTTCTAGAACGTTCGGCCTCACAGACCGCACGTCCAAATATTCCAAACGAAACCAGTTGTACAAATTGTACAACAAAATTCCCAACTGTACAACACGTTGTGGAACTTCGTCATACTTTGCATCATACGTACAATATTTTCAGTGCTTCTCAAAGTTATTGCTTTTCCGATACGGGTTCAATTCCCAAGTGGTCTCAATTTTAAAAATGATTCGAATTAACCATAAATTGTCGTTTTATGAAGCACCAAACCGTTATGACATTTTGAGTTGCATTAATTGAAACCTTGTGGTTTATGTAAATAACAACAATATCACTGCATTTTTTTATCGTGGGTTTATCCCAAATAAAACTTGCACGCCTGCACTACACAGCAGCCAAAACCAAACTGGCACAATTATCTGGAAAATAAAATAACGCCAAAACAAAGTGGTAATGTAACATTTGTTCTACTCTTTATGTACCATCTATTTATATATTTTTATTTTCTGCCTCAACATTTAAAATATAATAATGAATATTAAGATCATATGCTGAAATCATATACAAAAATTCAGAATATTTTTTTCTTATTCTAGATGATCCAAGAAGGTAACAACGCCATCTTATTGATAGCCACCACCTACGAGGAAGATTCTGGTACATTCAGCTGTCGCGCTACATCATCAGCTGGATCAGTAGAGCAATCTGCTAAGCTAATCGTCAAAAGTAAGAAATAAATCCATGCCCAAATTGTGAAAGATTAAGGGAAGTGCTGTTTCTTTTTTTATTTTTGATATTCTTGCCTCAGTTGACATTAGATAACAAAAGTTTTATTTAATTATTCCAAAGTTTGCAACTAAATATGGATAAAGCTTCATGTAAAGTGCTTTAACAATGTCCCTTAAAAGACGCCAGGAAAAGAACAGCCCTTTCCAGAAAAGTAGTTTTAATTGAACTGAATGGTTTTTTTTTTATTTGGTGGTGGTTAAAAACTGTAAAAAATCTTATTTGTTAAGTTCCAAGTAAATTCTCTTTAAGTGTAGGATTGAAACGAAGCTTTTGGCACTAAACGAATAATAGCTGAATAGCTTTCCCCCATTTTATTTATTTGTATTGTCACCATTGTATATTATTTAACTGCAATTTTTTTGTTTAATAAATAGCTATATGGAAAAAGATATGTGCGTTTCAAGTTATACATCACATATTATGGTATAGCTTGTGAGCCATCATGAGCTATACTATTGCGAATTCAAATGATACACAACAGCCGTGCTTAAGAGAAAGGTTAATGAAAACTTTGATTTGATTATTATTTTCTTTTTTTTTTGGAAATTATCAAACTATTAACAATAAACCTAACTTGTTTTATGGAATAAATAATTCTTTAAACACAAAGTAATTATAATAGTTAAAACAAAGGAACAAAAACAGGGATATTATTCAAAATTATGGCACAACCTGCGAAATTTTACCATAATGATATCGATCGAAAGGGTAGTAGTAAATACTAATAAACATAAAACTAAAATATTTTTAAATAAAAGTGAACTAACCTGGTGGAGATATGCTATTTCGAATTGGGTATATAAGTCACTGGATTTTTGTTTCAGCAGAGTACTCGTCTGACATAGCTTTATCAAACTTTTTTATTTACGTTTTGACTGATTGAATAATTAATCAAATAAACCTATCAAGAAAAATGCTTGTATAGAAATGCAATATAAGATACCTAGATTAATAGCCATAGTGAAATTAATATATATATATATATATATATATATATATATATATATATATATATATATATATATATATATATATATATATATATATATATATTTATTAGATATATTTATATAATATATATATATATATATATATATATATATATATATATATATATATATATATATATTTATATATTAGATATCTGCTTCTAGCTTCGTTCCTTGATAATGATGATCTACTTAGCTCCATTGGGTTCTGATGGAAACTGTCATTTCTTATTAATGGTTAGCATCAATATTCTTTAATTCTTCACTGACAACATCCTTATAACAAAGTTTCTGACCCCCTTGCCTACATTCACCTTATCATACACATTTTTCTTGACGATGGTCGTCGAGTCTGGCCAAATATCCCGCCCAAATGTATGTGCTCTTTCCCCACGAGAATCTCTATCGACAAACACTTCGCTCCTTTAAAAACTTTTTTATTTGATAATATTTCATTCAATTGAATAAATAGTAAGAATAAAAGGAACGAATTATTTAATGACAAATGCAAAATACGCAGACTGCCCAACGTAAAATTTACTAGTTGAATATTCCCCTAACCAGTACGGACTTTTTTGAATGAATACCGACTTTTCATCTGTAGAAATATTTCTTTGTGAAAGTTTATCTGGTGATCTGACAAACCTGATGACTGTACACCTGATTATGTTTTTATTGGCAAAGGTTTTTCGTGGAACCCGCAAGGATTTTCGTCGGGCCAATATCGAAAATGTTGCTTATTCACAAAATACGAAAGGTGATTAAATATAAATAGATAGTGAATAAGGTTTTTATTTCCGTCCAAACGAGTCGAGTATGCATGACATAAATCTATGCAATCACCGTGATCTTGATCCCAATACATGCTGCATTTTATATTAATGGAACCTCAAATCTTGAAGGTTTTAAGGCTTCTATTTAAGTGCAGAATCAACCTCTTCAAAGTTTTGATCAAGCATATGATAAACGGTTCCAAATTATAATTGAATGGGCAACAAAATAACATGTGATTGGCTCTTCGTGAATCGTAGTAACAATGATAATAATTAAAACACTTGATGTTTGTTTCACAATATATCCAAGATATCCTCTGACACATTTACATACACAAAGAGAGTTATGTATAAACTATATATCAGTTTATACATAACTCTCTTTGAGAATGATCGCGAGGCCGAAACATGTCAGAGAATATCGTGAATATATCTGAAACAAATACCAAGTGTTTTAATTATAATCAACAAAATAACCGTTGAGCTGTCACAATGCAATCGTTATTTTTTTAATATTTAATGATTCATAGTTAATAATACTGTGATAATGTGAAGGTTGTCGCTTTCCCCCTACTCAAGAGATGCACGGGAAATTTTATATATTCATTCTGAGAGCTCTGTATGAAATATCGTAATTGTAGCTGAAGCCTCTACACAACCCAATTGGAACACCATGACACATTGCAGAATTTTTACAAAAACTAATTTTTTCACATCAACTGGTCACCAAGATCTTCTGGTTTAGTAACCCCCTTTCTTTGATTGATGTTTGGCAATTTAAGAATAAAATTAGTACTATGAAAAATCTTTCAAATTTATCCTATTTTATTATGTTGCACTTATAATTTCTGTCTTCAATCTGGAACAAAATTACAGTTGTATTTTATTTCGCTATAAGACATGTAGACTGTTTAGACGAGATAGCCAAAAAAAAGTTGAGGATGACGAATTGGAAACACCACTGGAAGAAAATCCTTGTCGTAGATTGTTAGAGCTTGGACTTCACTGAAAAAAATTTCACTGACTTCTCACATCAAAAATATCAAGCTTTCTTCATAAATAAATATCAAAGGTAGACAAGAAAGACAAAAAAGAAAAAAAATCCTTCATAACCACTGTTTTCTATGAATAAAAAATAGAACTTTAACTACCACCTGTAATTGGGTTAGATTCAGCCTTGACAGTTTACGTTCCTATTACTGTGCTATTTTTTGATACGATTATTTTTCATTGCATTAAAAGGAATTTGAATTATATGGACTATCCTCAAATAAAGCAAGTAGAGAGATATTGGATAGATTTTCGCGAAGAAAAGTAAACCTGTAAGTTTTTCAAAAGCTTTTATTCAACGTGAAATGCTTTAAGAAATGTGTGTTCCTGTTTTTTTACTTAGATATACTGATATATAGATGAACTGAATATTTTATATTTAGTTCTTTCACATATTTTCTAAAACGATCACCACATTTCCAGAGATCATTAGCTGTTCTTGTTCCAGTTTCACCTGTCGTATGCATATCAACTCACTTAAAAAAACTAATTTTTCAAAATACATTGACATTTTCTCTTGGCAACATCTCATCAAAAACAATGACAACATGACTAATTATTCTGGCATAAAATACTTAAACAACTGTTTTATAATTTGTTATTTTGACTAATTTATAAAAGATGACTTAACATTCTAATGGTAGTTGCCAATAATACACTAGAAATGATCTAAATGAAATAGTAGGGAGATCTTTGTCATCGACTGTTGTGTACATTTTGAATTCTTCAAATCCCCCTATCCCTAATACAAAAAAACTGGTGCAAACATTTGTTTTGCATCCTGGTGATCGAAGAGCCAAAACCAGATGGTTTTACTTGAAAAAAAATGAAATCTAAAAGCCGGCTCGATTAACGTCCGCTTGCCAAACAGTGAATAAAAGACCGAGAAAATTGTAAATAAAATTTAAAATTAGTTTAGTGTCGTGTGCAACTTCGAAACTATTTTAAACTTTCTGTAGATTATGTTACGCTCTATATTTGGAATGGATCTCTTACGAGGCGAAGCACGCACTGCAGACTTCTCATTTTACCTTTTTTTTTCTAAAATAGTATTTTTAGATCTGTCCAAAAAATTTTAGTGAAAAAATAAAACAAACATCAAGCCGAAAAAATAGTTTTATTTGGGGGAATTACTCAACTAGTAGAGTTTTTTAAATGTGTAGTAAAATTCATCCTACTCGTTCTATCTTTGGATTAATTCCAAGAAAGAGTCATAAACCATCAATCGTTAAATTATACAGAAAAAAAATGCTTAGGAACAAATTGTCTGAGTACATCTTGTTTATTTACTACAAAGCTTGGAACTTAACTAATATTTTTTTACAGGTTTTAAGTCTAATCTGTTCAAAAAATGCCGTATAAAATGTAGTTTTGTTTTTTAAAGTACTATTCTCGACAAAACAACATTTTATACGGCGGAATATTTACTATAAACAAAAAACACACTACACTATCACTGAACACTGCACTGGGACACTAAACTGAACCAGAACGCATCTGCTGTGCGTATGGTTTTCAATACGGTTTGAAGAGTAATGAACATATTGCTTTACTGTGACGCTACCTAGAGGTGGGGTCTGACGTCACCGCTTAAAAACCGAAAACTATGCGTGTGCGAGTCCAGGTGACTGAATACCCAGAAAGTGACTCAATACGAACAAAAATAGCTTAAGCCAAGCCAAGTCTTAAAATAGTATTCGCTTTTCTGCGGTTGTCTGTTGGTATCGACTGTGATTTTTCGACGTTATGATTCATATATTATGTTACCCTGTCGAGTAAAATATTCAGAATATTTTCGGGAAAACGATTCATAGATGTTTGTTTTTAAAACTTAATAATTAGTCATAGGAAACATGTGGAATTGCGATGAATACTATGAAATAAATTAAATTATTTTTTGTCTCGGTTTTGTTAACACCATCTTTAATGAACCTAAAAAAGAAAAAATATATATTAATAGTATATTAAGATGTTAATAAGTTATAAATGAAACAACAAAAGAGACAATCTATAAATTAATTGAAAATATTAAAGATTATTGCTTTTGTTTACAAATAAATACAAAAACAAATTATAGCAACAACAAGGATGTGCTAGAGGTAAAGTACGTCGAAGAAAAACTAAAGGGTTGTTCAATAAGAGTGTCAGAACTTTAAAATGATAGTGCAGTAATTTTAGTTCTTGAAGAATGAAACTATTATTATTGAAAAACTCCATTGAGGATTTTCATAAGCCCCAATCGTACAGTTATGTTTGTTCACTAACCCATTATGCCAGAAGTGTGGTTCGCGAAAAGACGATTTTTTCCTCCAAATTGGGTCTCTCCAATGGGGACATTTGAACTACCAATAATATCATTATTTGTTCTTCAATATAAAATCAAAATTACAGGATTATCGCTTGTACTTGTTGTTATGAGTCCCTTTTCTTCTTAGGTTGACAGATCGCTTTTCTTGATATCTTGTGATAAACCGATGGTTTAGAAAGCAGAAATATCTTACACAAAATGTACACACATGTACAATATGTCACAAAAATGTCAAAAAAAATTACAATATGTCACAAAAATGTCAAAATAATGTACAATATGTCACAAAATGTACATTCTTTCAGTGTTTTTTTGAGTTTTTGAATAATATACGAGTATATTTCGAAAAGTAGAAATGACTGAAAATAAGACATGATTTTTTTTGAGATATTTCTTTCATATTTTTCAACGTAGTCATCTTCCAAGTAAATACATTTAGACTAGCGATGTTCCAACGGTATAATATCCTCAGTATTGTAATGTAATTGTCCAACTTTATTACATATGCTGTTGTCTCAGCTTTGACCCTATCATTTGCAATGAACTTTCGTCCAACGAGTAATTTATTCAGGTTTGAACAGCCTCTGTCATGCAGTTGTTCAACAACAAGAAACAATCTTATGCATTATCATCATGAAAAATCTGTTTATTTTTGGAGAAATGTGGACATTAGCCTGAATAACATTCTTCAAATGGTCCTGTAGTACAGAGTAATACTATATATTGATAATCTGTTTTTAGTAGGTTAGTCTACCAGAAAACTGTTGCCGTGACATTTCCTGCAAATGGAATCATTTTTACTCTCTTTGACGCACTTTCTTCGACCGACTGTTTGGAATGCTGCGGTATCTCTGCTATGTAACACTCTTGAAAAGTGTTCGAATGCGTCTATAATCGGTTGTTAACCTTCTTCGGTCGCTCGTGACATCCATGAAGTAGAAAGCTTTTTTACACCCAAAACATCGTGTAAAATGTAGTGGACACGATCTATCGATATATTTACAATGTCAGCATGTTTGCGCCTATTTAATACAACATTGTAAATGTTTGTGATATTTTTGTTTGTGTTTGGATATCCATCATCTTCAGTCTTCAGCAAGCCATTTTTCTATCGTTGAAAATGGTGGAAAATTATATTTTATTGTGAAATATAACGCTTTTTATGGATCCTTTGAAGCTAAACTCTGTAAATGTATTTTATTGCAACTCGAACTTCATTTTTATCAACTCTTTAAAAAACGCCAACACGTATTTTGCTTTATTTGATCACGAAACAACTAAACACTTACTTAACGATTTGTCGAATGATCCTCATAATAATTACTTGGAGCAAAATCAGGAGAATATAACGGATATTCCATAATATAAATGTGCTTTAAGAGTAGCATTGAAATAACAACAAAATGATCCAAAAATACTGACATTATACAGGGTGTTAGGTAAACATGCGGTAAAAATGCAAAGGGTTATTCCTTGTCCTATTCTAAGAATATTTGGTCCTATGATGATTTTTTAAAACCCCTTTGTTTCGAAGATACAGGGCGAACAAAATTTGCGACAACCATATTCGATATTTGTTGAAATCATTAATGTAAATAAAAGTAGGGTGTACGTCAATGTGTTTATCAAGTGCAAAATTTTTTTCTTTCGATCTCTATCACTTGGAACGGCTGTTTTATCTAGTAAGTGGATTTCATCGGTCGCATTTGATTACATAGATTGAGTGACGTTTGGCTGTTTGACGTATCTTAAATAGTGAGTGAAGTTCTCTATCACAATGTATACAAACGTCGAGATGACTGACATGCACTTCATGTATGGACTTGCTGATGGCTATGCATTACAAGCTAGGTGATTGTACAGTGAACGATTTCCAGCCCGTAATGTCCTTGACCGAAAAATCTTCGGAAACATTCATCGACCTCTTCGTGAAACAGGCACATTGAAACGTACTGAAGGGTCAGGAAGCTCACTAAGAACGGTACAATTGAAACAGAATGTGCTGGATATGATAGCGGAAGAGCCTGGTAGTTCTACGCGAAAAATCGAAAATACTTTGAATATGAGTCACTGGACAGTTTGGAAAATTCTTAAGGACAATTTGTTGTATCCATACCACATTCAACGCGTTCAGGTACTACTACCTGTTGATTTTCCTCCACGTATTGCCTTATGTCAATGGATATTGCAAACATTACTTCGCATCCTTCTATTCCTGACACAAATTCTTTTCACCGATGAAAACCCTTTCGCAAGAAACGCAATAAGGAATTTTCATAATAACCATGTGTAGGCAGATGAAAATCCGTATGAGATATGCGAAGATAGTTTTCAACATCAGTTATCGTTAAATGTTTGGGTTGGAATTATAGGTGATTATCTAATTGGACCGGTGTTTCTATCACAAAGACTTACTGGCGAGGTGTATCACAACTTTTTGGAAGTAACGGTGCCTGAGTTTCTGGAAGATTTGCCAATGGTACATCTTCTAGAAACTCAGGCACGTGTACCGTATGCATGATGGTGCACCACCACATTTCAGTTTGGTTGCTCGTGATTTTTTAACATACGGATATCACTGGATTGGTCGAAGTGGGCCACACGCATGGCCTGCTCGATCCCCGGACTTAAACCCCCTGGATTATTTCTTCTGGGGATATCTGAGGTCATTAGTTTACACTACTCCATTGAATAATTTGGATGATTTACGAAATCGGATAATTGCTAGGTATACCTCAATTTGAAACGACCCTGGTGTGTTTGAAAGAGCTCGGCAGTCAATGACGAGATTATTTTGAACATTTATTGTAGATTGAGCAGCTTTACATGTACTTTTTGATAATAAAATGTTGTCAATATCGTAAATTTTGTTCACCCGGTGTCTTCGAAACAAAGGGGTTTTTTAAAAATTATTATACAACAAAATATTCTTAGAATAAGTCAAGGAATAACCCCTTTAACTTTTGCCGCATGTTTACCTAACACCCTGTATAGCTAGATTGACTGCAAATTCACTAAGGCGTCACTTTCTTATCGTTTTTAAGCAGCACACACCCACACTCCCACACACCCACACGCCCACACGCCCACATGCCCACACACCCACATGAAATATAACATTCTTTGTCTAATATTCAGTTGACATATTTTTGACATTTTACAAATTTGTTACCTTTATATTTTTTGGATTTTTCACTTTTGGTATTAGGTACAATAAAAAAATTTATTATTTAATCATGTCATTATATACACACTAACAACTTAAATGATCAGTATCATTTCTGAAATTTACGGTATTATTTGTTTTTTATATAAATCATTTCTGGAACCACATTAGCTGTGGTATCTAAGGCGTCAGTCTTACGTTACGGCAGTTAATGTGGAGCGGGTTCCAATCCCATACTAGGCAAAAAAGTTTTTCCAATGACCCCTCAGTCACTCCAGTTCGTGGCTGGGTAAGGCCGGATACCTTCTAAGAGGTTTACTACGTTGGTCAGTCGGTAGGTCGGTAGATCCCTGTCGGTAGGCTTCTCGAGATACTGTCGGTTAAATACAAAACTAAGGGTTGATAGCCCGGGGGGGGGGGGGGGGCTTTTCGGTAGCCACTGACCGTGGTTCGTAACCCACCTTAAGTTATATGTCTAGTCGCTCGCTAAATAGCCTTTCAGTTGCTGATGCTCCTCTAACCCCAAAACTTTACTTTTAAATCATTTCTATTATATTTATTTTTTATATTGTTTTTTAAAATCTAAAATTTTTATGTTTTAAAATTAAAATCACTTCCTACTCCTGCTGCAAATCTCGCAAACTTCTTTGGACATGTCCTTCGGATAAGTGCAACATTTGCAGTCCCATTTAAGACCTGCTTTTGAAGCAGGTATGTTGTTTACCTGACTCTGAACTACAGTTGGAATTATCTGATGGGACTTTTCTCGTTTTTCTTTGGAAATATGAACTATTTTGGAAATTGACGGTTTCAGTTCATTAATCGAAATATTTTCGTAAAAACTACTTTGTGAGTATCTTCTTTCCTTTTGGTGGATATTTTTTCAAGAGATTTCTGTTCTATTTTCTCCAATGCTTCAATAATCTTCAAACATCTATCAGAGACCTGTAGATTGTTCATGGTTTCATCCAATGAACAATCATAGATAATGTCCACAACTTTAATTTTAATAAACATTTTAGATTTTGAAAAACAATATAAAATTGAAATATAAAAGAAATGATTTATATTAAAAAAAAAACAAATAATACCATTAATTTCGGAAATGATACCGATAATTTAAGTTGCATGTAACAACATTACTAAATAATAAATTATCATTAATATTTTTTTTGCATCTAATATCATTACAAGTAAAAGATCCAAAATTGTTAGGTTATAATAAAAAAAAATATAAGGGTAACAAATTTGTAAAGCGTACCAAAGTCAAAAATGTGTCAATGGTATTTCATGTAAAATATTTAGAAAATTAATTATTCAATAAGATATAGTTGGTAGGTTTTTAAATATAAATTTATTTTGTTTATAAAAATGAAAAATAATAATATTAAACAGTCATGTGTATATATATATATATATATATATATATATATATATATATATATATATATATATATATATATATATATATATATATATATATATATATATATATATATATATATATATTATATATATATATATATATATATATATATATATATATATATATATATATATATATATATATATATATATATATATATATATATATATGTGTATACAGAGTCGCTATTACGTGTGGAAACGGTTAAATATCTCGAAAACGCTTTGAGATTTCTTAATGAAATTAAAAACATATATATATATATATATATATATATATATATATATATATATATATATATATATATATATATATATATATATATATATATATATATATATACAATAAAAACCTAACTAGATTATTACTCATTTTGCTGTAACAAAGGCGTGTATTTTGACGAAATTTTTAGTTGTAGAAAACTTTTTTTTTTTAATTTTAGAATTTTAATTTTGACTGGGTGATCTAGTTTTTTCCTGTTCTCTTATTACAACCACCAAAAAAAAACCAATGTTCATTAAAATCACCGTATGTCCTTTTGTTTTCCAATTTCGAGTATATTTTTTTTAAATTAAATGGGTTACTATTAAAAGGTAAGTTTCTGAATGCTGTGTAACCCAAAAACCCCAATTTTAGGACGACCGGGAATCCATCGCAAAACTGCATCAACAGATGTACCATCTCAACAAGATACCACTGAGCTTAAAAAACAACATGGTCCTTCAGTACCAGGTGGGGTTGGCAAAACAACCGTTCCTTTCGCACCTAGTTCTCAAGGTGTACCACCCTTGGAACCTCGCGAATTAGCTCTAGGAGATGAAAATCTTCCTTGGAGACGTCCGGGCGAATTCAGACCGCAAACTCTTCTCGTTGAAGAGCAGCAAAAATCTAAACAGGTCCAACCGTGGACCGAGGAGCAAATTGTTTTGAAAAAGGCTAAAATCGAGCGTCATAAAGAACAAGTTAAAGAAAAAATCGAGGAGGTTCAGTTAAAACCAAGTATACCTGTACAAAAAGAAATACCGAGAGCAACTTTAGAAACGGTGGATTTAAAACAAGTACCTTTGAAGAAATTGGAAGAAACGACACAGGAAACGGTTCAACAAGGAACGGAACTCTGGGGAAAGCCTCCCAAAAAACTACAAGAAGATTCTACATTAATAACACAACGTCAAGAAGACCTTGAAGTAAAGGACTGGAGGAAGCAACACGTTGAGGATCAAACCACAAAGACTGCAGAAACAGCAGAAAGTAAGAAATTAGCATGGCGTCAACAACTTGTTAAGCAGGATTCAGTTGAAATTGACATTGACACAGTCATCAAGAAAAAAGCTCAACAACTTGTTAAAACATCAGGACCTCAACCTCAACAAGCTAAAATCATACCATGGATCGAGGAAAAGATTTCGCTAAAGCCAGCTCCCAAAGATCAAATAGCAAAAATTAAAGAGATCCCTAAAGAAAAACTAGAAGAAGTTGTATTAAAACAAGTAACTTTAGAAGAACTGATGGCTATGAAGCAGGCTAAATTGGAGCAACCCAGACAACCTGGTGAGCCTATTCCTTGGACTGAAGAAGATATCGATCTTAAACCTACACCGCAAGAGAAGAAAGAAATTCCTAAAGAAAAACTTGAAGAGGTACACTTGAAACCAGTGAAACTTCCTGATTTTGAAGAAATCCAACTTATTCCTTTGAGACTTCCTGGTGAACCGATACCATGGACTGAAGAAGAAATAAATCTAAAGCCGACCCTCCCTGAAAAGAAAGATATACCCAAGGAAACTCTGGAGGAGGTGGTTTTGAAACCAGTTAGTAAAGTGCCGGAAATAACAGATATTGATCATTTACCTCAAGCAGCAGAAAGAAAACCAGGCGAACCTATTCCTTGGACTGAAGAACCTATTAGTTTGAAGCACACTATTCCTGAAAGGAAGGAAATACCAAAAGAAACATTAGAAGAAGTTGCTTTAAAACCAGTACCTTTAGTGCCAACAGTGGAAGAGGTAGAACAATTACCTCAAATGTTGGAAAGGAAACCTGGTGAACCAATTCCATGGACAGAAGAAAGTATTAATTTGAAACCCACAATTCCTGAAAGAAAGGAAATTCCTAAACCAACATTAGAGGAAGTACCATTAAAATCTATTAGCAAAGTTCCTGAAGCCACAGATTTTCAAAAACCAATACAAGAAGTGTCAAGAAAACCTACTGAACCCATTCCATGGACTGAAGAAAGTATTCAGCTTAAACCTACAATACCTGAAAAGAAGGACATTCCAAGAGAACAGTTGGAAGAAATAACACTTAAACCTTCTTCTAAAACACCAGTCGCAAGAGACGTCCGTCTTCAGCCAGAAATTATCGATCAAAAACCAGATCAATCTATTCCTTGGACAGAGGAAGAAATACATCTGAAACCCACAACAATACAGAAGAAAGAAGTTCCTAAAGAACAATTACCTGAGGTATTATTGAAATCATTCAAACAGGATGTGACACAAGAAGAACTTCAAGAAACTAATCTCGAAACTAGTGTTGCTAAACAACAAGAAGTCATTACAACGAGAGAAATTTCAAAGGCACAAATACAACATATCGAAGACGCAACGTTGCTTGATATTAAAGAACATAGAACAGAAATTACAAAGAAAGAAGTACAGTTTAGAGAATGGGAAAGAGGAACGAAAAAAGAACAGAAAATAGAACATATGGAAGATAGGACCATACTAGAGTTGAGGGAAAAAACTGATGAATCAGTGGACATAAAATTAATGCCAAAATCTTGGCAACGTGGTCCAAAACCAGAAGAACAAAAACCAAAAGATGTCCTACAAAAAGAAGAACCCATACCATGGAATCAACAAGAAATCGTTCTAAAGAAAACCACAATTGAAAGGAAACAAACCACTAAAGAGCAAATAGAACAGGCGGATCTTAAACCCGCTCAAAAAGTACCTATTAGACAAGTTGAAGATAAAACATTACTCCATATACAACAAAGAGAAGAAGTTAGTGAAGATACCAAATTGGAAATGAAGAACTGGCCAAGGGGTCCAAAAACTGAAGAAGAAACACCTTTGAAAGTCTCGCAACAAATAGTGGAAGATAAAACAATTTTAGAATTAAAACAGAAAGAACAAGTCATTCAAGAACATAAACCTGAAGAAAGAGCTTGGCCTCGCGGACCGAAGGCAGAAGAAAGTATCAAACAAAAGCAAGTTATTGAAGAATCTAAACCGGAAGAAAGGGCTTGGCCTAGGGGACCAAAACCAGTTCCCAAATCAGAGGAAATAATAGATATGGCACCAGTAGTTCCAATACAACATGTGGAAGATAAGACCTTACTAGATCTGAAACAACAAGAACAAGTTACTCAAGAATCTCAACCTGAAGAAAGAACTTGGCGTAAGGGACCCAAACCAGAAGAAAAGAAGGCAAATGAGGTTCTTAAGAATGAAGAACCGATACCGTGGAATAAACAAGAAGTTGTTCTTAAGAAAACAACTATTGAAAGGAAGCAGACTACCAAAGAACAAGTGCAACAAGTGGAACTTAAACCCACTTACAAAACAACTACTAAAGAAGTTGAAGACAAAACGTTAGTTGACGTACAACAACAAGAAGAAATTAGTCAAGAAAGAGTCCCAAAAGCTGAAGAAAAAATACTTTCCAAAGTTCCACAGCAAATAGTAGAAGATAAAACAATCTTAGATTTAAAACAACAGGAGCAAATCATACAAGAATCCAAACCAGAAGAAAGAGCCTGGTCTAGGGGGCCAAAATCAAAAGAAGAAATCGAAAGTTTACCAGTGGCTCCTACTCAACATGTCGAGGATAAGACTTTGCTAGATTTGAGACAACAAGAACAAGTGTCTCAGGAACCCAAACTAGAAGAAAAACCTTGGAGAAGAGGACCTAAGCCCGTCGAAAAAGACGAAGTTCAACAACCTCTGCTTCCAACTCAAGCTATAGAAGACACGACTATGTTAAAATTGGACGAGAAAATATCAGAAATAGTTCAAGAAACTAAATTAGAAGCGAAGGCTTGGAGAAGAGGTGAGAAACCTCAAAAAACTACTGAGGAAGAAATTCCTGACGCTGTAGTTAAAGAACAGCCTATCGAGAAAGTTCAAACAAAAGAAGAACCAAAACCGAAACAAATACCCCAAAAGGAAGAACCAATTCCATGGAATAAGCAGGATATTGTTCTCAAAAAGACACCAAGAAAAGAAAAGGAAGCTCCCCAAGAAAAGGTTGAAGATATACCATTAAAACCAACGCCGAAAGACGTTATTGAGATCAAACCCCAAACACCATTACAGGTCATTGAGGATAAAACATTAGTTGAATATAAAGAAGACATAACAGAAAAGAAAATAGATAAATCTGTAGTTAAAGATAAAGCAGGTATTAAAGTTGAAGAAATTGTAGAAGAAAAGAGTCTGGAAGTAAAAGCATGGAGGCGAGGTGGAAGGCCTCAAGAAGAAAAGGCTAAAGAAACC
Organism: Cosmopolites sordidus; assembly: GCA_031761425.1. Classification (NCBI taxonomy): domain Eukaryota; kingdom Metazoa; phylum Arthropoda; class Insecta; order Coleoptera; family Curculionidae; genus Cosmopolites; species Cosmopolites sordidus. The sequence goes on along the minus strand of JARFXV010000068.1, from coordinate 1,722,149 downwards.
CCGGTTGAACAATTAACCATCATAGAATTGCCGGAAGAAATTCATAAAACAAAAATTGTCGAAGGAATTGTTGAAAAAGAAAAAGTAGTGAAGAAGCGTACATTTAAAAAGAGACTGGGTGATACCGAAGAAACCACTCATATTGTAACGGTTGAAGAGGAAGGAAAAATACCACAAACTTCTGTTGTAGTTGAGGAAAGTGTTATTCCCGAAAAGGAAATTGACCAACCCATTTACATATTAGAGGAATTACCCATTGCTATTAAGGAAACTACCGTAATTGATTTGGGCAAACCCATAAAGAAGATTGAGAAAAAACGTGTAATTCAAACAAAAAAAGAGGGAAAAAAGGAAGTCACAGAAATTGTAACTACAGAAAAAGAGGGAGAAAAACCACAAACTGTTATTACGGTTAAGCAACAACCTTTAAGCAAGGAAGAGCCTATTGTTGAACTTGATTATGTCATCGAGGAGTTGCCAGTTCACATTGAAGAAACTGTAGTCGTGGATGCTGGAAGACTCACCAAAGAAACGGTAAAGAAAAGAACTATCCAAAAAACTAAAGATGGCAGACAAGAAACAACAAAAATTGTAACTGTGCAAAAAGAAGGAGAAAAACCCAAACATATCATTACTACTGAAGAACGTCCTTTAGAACCAGAAGAATCCGATGAACCAGTCTTTATCGTTGAAGAAGTACCTTCTCAAATCACTGAAACTACCGTTATTCAGGATGGTATACCTAGAAAACAAATTATGAAAAAGAGAGTCATTCGTAAACGCAAGGGTGATAAAGAAGAAGTCACCGAGATCGTGACAGTAGAACAAGAAGGTAAACAGCCTGAATCAACTGTTACTGTTATAGAAAAAGAAATACAGCCTACTAAAAAGACGAGAAAAGTTATACCAAAACCCAAAGAAGAATCAATTCCTTGGACAAAACAAGTCCAACTTAAACCTTCTAAACTCCACAAGAAAGATGTGCCACAAGACGCTACTGAAGAAGTGCAGCTGCAGCCAGTCAAAACTAGAGAGATTTCTGTAACGGAAGAGGTAATAATTGAGGAGCTTCCTGAAGAAATCCAAATTTCTACGGTTATTGATCAAGGAGTATCAAAACAAAAAGTTACGAAGAAGAGGACTATTAAGAAACGCACTGATAAAAAAGAGGAAACTACCCACATTGTAACGGTAGAAGAAGAAGGAAAACTTCCCCAGACCACTGTTGTTGTTGAAGAACAAGAACTACCGCGAAATATTCCAAAAGAACCAATATACATTGTTGAAGAACTTCCTGAACAAATACAAGAATCAACTGTAACTGAACAAGGAATTCCCAAGAAAAAAGTAGAGAAAAAACGGATTATACACACCAAAAAAGGCGACAAAAAAGAAGTCACTGAAATTATAACTGTACAAAAAGAAGACGAAAAACCGAAAACAGTTGTAACTATAATAGAAAAACCCTACAACGAGGTTAAAGTTCCTGTTGAACCAGAATATATTGTTGAAGAATTGCCAGTTCAAATACATGAAACCACAATAGTTGACGGATACAAAACAACTAAACAGGTGGTTAAAAAACGTACACTTCAGAAAACCAAAGACGGAATCCGAGAAATTACCGAAATAACAACTTCACAGGAACAAAATAAAACACCAGAATTTGTTGTGACAGTGGAAGAACAACCACTTCCCGAGGAAGCCATAGTTGAAGAACCAACCTACGTAGTTAAAGAACTACCTATAGAAATATATGAAACCACTGTGTCTGATCAAGGTGTTCTTAAGAAACAAATAATTAAAAAGAGAGTAATTGAAAAACGTAAAGGTGACAAGAAACAAACAACTGAAATAGTTACTGTCGAACAAGAAGATAAAAAACCAGAAACAAAAGTGACAGTAACAGAAGAAGTCATAGAAGAGAAGAAACCTAAAAAGAAGATTCCTGAACGTAAGGAAGAAGTTCTACCATGGACAGAACAAATGCAATTGAAAAGAACTAGACCACAGAAGAAAGTCATCCCTAAGGAATCTGTCGAAGAAATTCAATTACTGCCAGTGAAGAAAGAAACACCAGTTGAGGAAAAGCCCGAAATTATTGAAGAACTCCCTGAACAAATCCAAGAAACAACAATTATTGATAAAGGTGTCTCAAAGAAACAGATTACTAAGAAAAGAGTAATTAAGAAACGACGTGGAAGTAAAGAAGAAACAACTGAAATAGTTACCGTACAAGAAGAAGGTAAAACTCCTCAAACTACTGTTACTGTTGAAGAAGAACAGGTGCCTGAAGACAAAAATAAACAACCATTGTATTTGGTGAAAGAATTGCCACAAGAAGTTCATGAAACTGTGGTTATTGAAGAAGGAATTCCAAGAAAACGTGTAGAGAAAAAGAGAATAATCAAAACCACTAAAGGTGCCAAGCAAGAAATAACTGAAATTGTCACACGGGAGCAAGACGGAAGAAAGCCGGAAACAATAGTGCAAGTTAAAGAAATTGATGTACCAATTGAAGACATATCTACAGAACCAGAATTAATCGTCGAAGAATTGCCATTAAAAATACAAGAAACAGTTGTCGTTGAACATGGAAAAGTGACGAAGAAAGTTGAAAGAAAACGAACAATTAAAAAGATTAAAGATGGTAAGGAAGAAATTACTCAAATAGTTACAACTGAAGAAGAAGGGAAACAACCTGAAACAGTTGTTATTATTGAAGAAGATGTTGTTCCAGAAGATGCCGTGAAAGAAGAGATTATTGAAATACCTGAAGAAACTAAAGAGGTAACAGTTATAGATGAGGGCATAGAAAAGAAAAAAATAATCAAGAAACGGGTAATAAAGAAAAAGAAAGGCGGCAAAGACGAAACCACAGAAATTTTAACTATCCAGGAAGAAGGAAAGGAACCTCTTACCACAGTAACTATTACTGAAGAAGTTATTCCAGTAGAAGAACAGAAACCAAGACGAAAACCTGCTATCGCAGAACAAGATATTCCTTGGACGGAGCAGGTCAAATTGAAGAAAACACCCAAAGCGAGAAAACCTGATGCCCAAAAACCAGAAGAAGTTCCGCTAAAACCTGTGGAAAGGGAAGTTTTAGGAGAAGAACTATTGGTTGTGGAGGAACTTCCAGAACAAATTCAACAAGTAACCATTGTTGATAAAGGTGTTGAGAAGAAACAAGTCACTAAGAAACGTGTTATTAAAAAGGTTAAAGGAGATAAGAAGGAAACAACTGAAATCACAACAGTGGAAGAAGAAGGAAAAGCCCCCATTACCACTGTTATTGTTCAAGAAGAACAGATACCTGAAGATAAACTATTTCAACCAGAATATATCGTTCACGAATTACCAGAAGAAATTCAGGAAACTACTGTGGTAGAGCAAGGTATTCCCAAGAAGAGAATACAAAAGAAACGTGTTATAAAAACCAGAAAAGGGGATAAACAAGAAACCACTGAAATAATTACTACCGAACAGGAGGGTAAGAAACCTGAAACTATTGTCATTACAACTAAAACCGCAGCTTCGTTGGAAGAAACTCCAGAGCAGCCAGAATATATCGTTGAAGAGTTGCCTGTAGAAATTCATGAAACCGTAAAAATTGAGGATGGGGTTCCGAAAAAGCGAATTGAAAAGAAACGAACAATTAAAAAGAAAAAAGATGGCAAAGAAGAAATTACTCAAATAGTCACAACTGAAGAAGAAGGAAAGCAACCTGAAACAATTGTTATTGTAAAAGAAGATATTGCTCCGGAAGATACCGCAAAGGAAGAAATTATCGAAATACCCGAAGAAACTAAAGAGGTTACTGTTGTAGAGAAAGGTGTAGAAAAGAAAAAAATAATCAAAAAACGTGTAATAAAGAAAAAGAAAGGGGACAAAGATGAAACTACAGAAATTCTAACTGTCCAAGAAGAAGGAAAAGAACCCTTAACCACAGTAACCGTCACTGAAGAAGTTATTCCAATAGAAGAAAGAAAACCAAAACCTAAGCATGTATTGCTCGAACAAGATATTCCTTGGACGGAGCAGGTAAAATTGAAAAGGACCCCCAAAGTGAAAAAACCTGAAGGGGAAAAACCGGAAGAAGTTCAACTAAAACCCGTAGAAAGAGAAGTTTTAGAAGAAAAACCATTAGTTGTGGAAGAACTTCCAGAACAAATTCAACAAATAACCATTGTTGATGAAGGTGTTGAAAAGAAACAAGTTACTAAGAAGCGTGTTATTAAAAAGGTTAAAGGAGATAAGAAGGAAACAACTGAAATCACAACAGTGGAAGAAGAAGGAAAAGCCCCCATTACTACTGTTATTGTTCAAGAAGAACAGATACCTGAAGATAAACTATTTCAACCAGAATATATCGTTCACGAATTACCAGAAGAAATTCAGGAAACTACTGTGGTAGAGCAAGGTATTCCCAAGAAGAGAATACAAAAGAAACGTGTTATAAAAACCAGAAAAGGGGATAAACAAGAAACCACTGAAATAATTACTACCGAACAGGAGGGTAAGAAACCTGAAACTACTGTCATTACAACTGAAACCGCAGCTTCGTTGGAAGAAACTCCAGAGCAGCCGGAATATATCGTTGAAGAGTTGCCTGTAGAAATTCATGAAACCGTAAAAATTGAGGATGGGGTTCCGAAAAAGCGAATTGAAAAGAAACGAACAATTAAAAAGAAAAAAGATGGCAAAGAAGAAATTACTCAAATAGTCACAACTGAAGAAGAAGGAAAGCAACCTGAAACAATTGTTATTGTAAAAGAAGATATTGCTCCGGAAGATACCGCAAAGGAAGAAATTATCGAAATACCCGAAGAAACTAAAGAGGTTACTGTTGTAGAGAAAGGTGTAGAAAAGAAAAAAATAATCAAAAAACGTGTAATAAAGAAAAAGAAAGGGGACAAAGATGAAACTACAGAAATTCTAACTGTCCAAGAAGAAGGAAAAGAACCCTTAACCACAGTAACCGTCACTGAAGAAGTTATTCCAATAGAAGAAAGAAAATCAAAACCTAAGCATGTATTGCTCGAACAAGATATTCCTTGGACGGAGCAGGTAAAATTGAAAAGGACCCCCAAAGTGAAAAAACCTGAAGGGGAAAAACCGGAAGTTCAACTAAAACCCGTAGAAAGAGAAGTTTTAGAAGAAAAACCATTAGTTGTGGAAGAACTTCCAGAACAAATTCAGCAACTAACCATTGTTGATCAAGGTGTTGAGAAGAAGCAAGTCACTAAGAAACGTGTTATTAAAAAGGTTAAGGGAGATAAGAAGGAAACAACTGAAATCACAACAGTCGAAGAAGAAGGAAAAATCCCCATTACCACCGTTATTGTTCAAGAAGAACAGATACCTGAAGATAAACCATATCAACCAGAATATATCGTTCACGAATTACCAGAGGAAATTCAGGAAACTACTGTGGTGGAGCAAGGTATTCCCAAGAAGAGAATACAAAAGAAACGTGTTATAAGAACCAGAAAAGGCGATAAACAAGAAACCACTGAAATAATTACTACCCAACAGGAGGGTAAAAAACCTGAAACTACTGTCATTACAACTGAAACCGCAGCTTCGTTGGAAGAAACTCCAGAGCAGCCGGAATATATTGTTGAAGAGCTGCCTGTCGAAATTCATGAGACCGTGCAAATTGAGGATGGAGTTCCGAAAAAGCGAATTGAAAAGAAACGTACCATTAAAAAGAAAAAAGATGGCAAAGAAGAAATTACTCAAATAGTCACAACTGAAGAAGAAGGGAAGCGACCAGAAACAATTGTTATTGTTGAAGAAAATATTGCTCCGGAAGATAACGTAAAGGAAGAAATTATCGAAATACCTGAAGAAACTAAAGAGGTTACTGTTGTAGAGAAAGGTATCGAAAAGAAGAAACTTATTAAAAAACGTGTAATAAAGAAAAAGAAAGGCGACAAAGATGAAACCACTGAAATTTTGACTATTCATGAGGAAGGAGAAGAACCCTTAACAACAGTAACCGTGACTGAAGAAGTTATTCCAGTAGAAGAGAGAAAACCAAAACCTAAACATGTGTTGCCCGAACAAGATATTCCTTGGACGGAGCAAGTAAAATTGAAACGAACTCCCAAAGCGAAAAAACCTGAAGCGGAAAAACCGGAAGGTGTTCAATTGAAACCCATTGAAAAGGATGTTTTAGGAGAAGAGCCATTGGTTGTGGAGGAACTTCCTCAACAAATTCAACAAGTAACCATTGTTGATAAAGGTGTTGAGAAGAAACAAGTCACTAAGAAACGTGTTATTAAAAAGATTAAAGGAGATAAGAAGGAAACAACTGAAATCACAACAGTAGAAGAAGAAGGAAAAGCCCCAATTACCACTGTTATTGTACAAGAAGAACAGATACCTGAAGATAAACCATATCAAGCTGAATATATCGTTCAGGAATTGCCAGAAGAAATTCAGGAAACTACTGTGGTAGAGCAAGGAATTCCCAGGAAGAGAGTACAAAAGAAACGTGTAATAAAAACTAGAAAAGGTGACAAACAAGAAACCACTGAAATAATTACTACCGAACAGGAAGGTAAGAAACCTGAAACTACTGTCATTATAACTGAAGCCACAGCTTCTTTAGAAGACACTCCGGAACAGCCAGAATATATAGTTGAAGAGCTGCCTGTAGAAATTCATGAAACTGTAAAAATTGAAGATGGAGTTCCCAAAAAACGAATTGAAAAGAAACGTACAATTAAAAAGAAGAAGGGTGGAAAGGAAGAAATTACTCAAATAGTTACGACTGAACAAGAAGGAAAGCAACCTGAAACTATTGTTATTGTTGAAGAAGATGTTGCTCCGGAAGTTACCGTGAAGGAGAAAATAATCGAAATACCCGAAGAAACTAAAGAGGTTACTGTTGTAGAGAAAGGTATCGAAAAGAAGAAAGTTATCAAAAAACGTATAATAAAGAAGAAGAAAGGGGACAAAGATGAAACTACAGAAATTTTAACTATACAAGAAGAAGGAAAAGAACCTTTAACCACAGTAACTGTCACTGAAGAAGTTATTCCAGTAGACGAAAAGAAGCCAATACCAAAACCAGTTATTATAGAACAAGATATTCCTTGGGCTGAGCAGGTGAAACTTAAAAAAGCACCCAAGATTAAAAAACCTGAAGCAGAAAAACCGGAAGAAATTCAATTAAAACCTGTTGAAAGGGAAGCTTTAGAAGAAAAACCATTAGTTGTAGAAGAACTTCCAGAACAAATTCAACAAGTAACCATTGTTGATGAAGGTGTTGAAAAGAAGCAAGTCACTAAGAAACGTGTCATCAAAAAGGTTAAAGGAGATAAGAAGGAAACAATCGAAATAACAACAGTGGAAGAAGAAGGAAAACTTCCCATTACCGCTGTTACTGTACAAGAAGAACAGATACCTGAAGATAAACCATATCAATCTGAATATATCGTACAGGAATTGCCAGAAGAAATACAAGAAACTACTGTGCTAGAGCAAGGTATTCCCAAAAAGAGAGTACAAAAGAAACGTGTTATAAAAACTAGGAAAGGTGACAAACAAGAGACCACTGAAATAATTACTACCAGACAGGAAGGTAAGAAACCTGAAACTACAGTCATTACAACTGAAACCATAGCTTCCTTAGAAGAAACTCCGGAACAGCCAGAATATATAGTTGAAGAATTGCCTGTAGAAATTCATGAAACTGTAAAAATTGAGGATGGTGTTTCCAAAAAGCGAATTGAAAAGAAACGAACAATTAAAAAGAAGAAGGGTGGCAAGGAAGAAATTACTCAAATAGTTACAACTGAAGAAGAAGGAAAGCAACCTGAAACAATTGTTATTGTTGAAGAAAATGTTGCTCCTGAAGATACCGTAAAGGAAGAAATTATTGAAATACCCGAAGAAACTAAAGAGGTTACTGTTGTAGAGAAAGGTGTTGAAAAGAAAAAAATAATCAAAAAACGTGTAATAAAGAAAAAGAAAGGGGACAAAGATGAAACTACAGAAATTCTAACTGTCCAAGAAGAAGGAAAAGAACCCTTAACCACAGTAACAGTTACAGAAGAAGTTATTCCAGTAGAAGAAAGGAAATCAAAATCGAAACCTGTTGTTGTAGAACAGGATATTCCTTGGACGGAGCAGGTAAAATTGAAGAAAGCACCCAAAGTGAAAAAACCCAAAGCGGAAAAACCGGACGAAGTACAATTGAAACCCGTTGAAAGGGAAGTTTTAGAAGAAAAACCACTGGTTGTGGAAGAACTTCCAGAACAAATTCAACAAGTAACCATTGTTGATGAAGGTGTTGAAAAGAAACAAGTTACTAAGAAGCGTGTTATTAAAAAGGTTAAAGGAGATAAGAAGGAAACAACTGAAATCACAACTGTGGAAGAAGAAGGAAAAGCTCCAATTACCACTGTTATTGTACAAGAAGAACAGATACCTGAAGATAAACCATATCAACCTGAATATATTGTTCAGGAATTACCTGAAGAAATTCAGGAAACTACTGTTGTAGAGCAAGGTATTCCCAAGAAAAGAGTACAAAAGAAACGTGTTATAAAAACTAGAAAAGGTGATAAACAAGAAACCACTGAAATAATTACTACCGAACAGGAGGGTAAGAAACCTGAAACTACTGTAATCACAACTGAAACAGCAGCTCCATTAGAGGAAACTTCGGAAGAACCAGAATATATCGTTGAGGAGTTACCGGTAGAAATACATGAAACTGTAAAAATTGAAGATGGAGTTCCCAAAAAGCGTATTGAGAAGAAACGCACAATCAAGAAACGACAAAACGGAAAGGAACAAATCACCCAAATTGTAACAGTTGACGAGGAAGGAAAGCAACCAGAAACAACAGTTGTTGTTCAAGAAGAAGCGGTACCTCTAGAAGATACAGCAAAGATCATTACTGAACTACCCGAACAAGTGGAAGAAGTGGAATTTGTTGATAAAGGTGTTGTTAAGAAGAAGGTACTGAAGAAACGTGTTATTAAAAAGAAGAAAGGAGGTAAAGATGAAACCACCGAAATAGTTACTGTAGAAGAAGAAGGAAAGGAACCTGAAACAACAGTGACAGTTTCCGAGGAAATTACTCCAGATGAAAAGAAATCAAAACCAAGGCGTTTAGTTGAAGAACAGAAAGATATTCCTTGGACTGAACAGCTAAAACTTAAGAAAACCCCCAAGACTAAGAAGCCCAAAGCCGAAAAACCTGAAGCCATACAATTAAAACCAGTTGAAAAGGAAGTTAAAGAAGGCGAAAAAGAAAAACCTTTAGTTATTGAAGAATTACCTGAAGAAATTCAACAAACTACTGTTTTCGACGAGGGAGTTCAGAAAAAACAAACCACAAAGAAACGGGTTATTAAAAAGAGGAAAGGAGATAAGGAAGAAACCATTCAAATATTAACTGTAGAAGAGGAAGGTAAAGCACCACTTACTACTGTTACTGTTGAAGAACTAGAAATACCGGAGCAAAGGTTAGAACAACCTGTGTATGTTGTTCAAGAATTACCGGAAGAAGTCCGTGAAACAACTGTTGTTGAGCATGGGATGGTTAAAAAGAAGGTTCAAAAGAAGCGTGTAATTAAAACGAGGAAAGGAGGCAAAGAAGAAATTGCAGAAATATTAACCACGGAAATAGAAGGTAAAAAGCCTGAAACAGTGGTGACAATTGAGGAAATTGAAATACCAAAAGAAGAAATACCCGAACAACTAGAATATGTAGTTGAAGAACTACCTGTTGAGATAAAAGAAACAGTGGTAGTTGATAAAGGAGTTCGCAAGAAGAAAGTAGAAAAGAAGCGAACAATTAAAAAGACAAAAGATGGGAAGGAACAAATTACTCAAATTGTAACAGTGAGTGAAGAAGGTGAACATCCCATAACGACTGTGGAAACTTATGAAGAACCTTTACTGGTTGAAGAAATACCCCAAGCACCAGTCATAGAAGAAATGCCTGAAGAAGTACAAGAAAAACTGGTGACCACACAAGGTGTCACTAAAAAGAGAGTCGTAAAAAAACGTGTACTGAAAACGAAAAAGGGAGATAAAGATGAAACGACAGAAATTGTAACGGTGGAAGAAGAAGGAAAGAAACCTGAAACAACAGTTACAATTTATGATAAAGAACCACTTAAAAAAGAAGAAACAATTGTGGTCGAAGAACTGCCTGAACAAGTCCTGGAAACAACTGTAATTGATCAAGGTGTTGTAAAGAAACAAGTCACCAAAAAGCGAGTGTTGAAAAAGCGTAAGGGTGATAGGGAAGAAACAACGCACATCGTAACTGTCGAAGAAGAGGGGCGTGCACCTGAAACAACAGTCACCATTGAGGAGGAAAAAATCCCTGAAGAAAACCTCAAAAAACCAGTCTATATTGTAGAGGAATTGCCTGAAGAAATAAAAGAAACTACTATTATAGTAGAAGGAAAACCTAAGAAGAAAGTTCAAAAGAAAAGGTTGATAAAAACCAGGAAAGGAGATAAACAAGAAATTACTCAAATCCTCACTACCGAACAAGAAGGCGAAAAACCTAAAACGGTGGTTACGATTGAAGAAATTGAAGCTCCAAGTGAAGATATTCCTGAACAACTCGAACAACTGGTCGAAGAATTGCCCGTTGAAATAAAAGAAACTGTGGTTATTGAAGAAGGCGTACCTAAAAAGAAAATACAGAAGAAACGCACTCTCAAAAAGAAGAAAGACGGAAAGGAGCAAACTACTGAAATAATTACAGTAGTGGAAGAAGGTAAAAAACCAGAAACCACTATTATTGTACACGAAGAAACTGCACCAGTAGAAAAAATAGAAGAAATACCAATCATAGAAGAATTGCCAGAAGAGATTCAAGAAACAACGGTTGTTGACAAAGGTGTTGTTAAAAAGAAGGTTATCAAAAAGCGGATCATTAAGAAGCGAAAAGGCAGTAAGGATGAAACTACTGAAATCGTTACACTTGAAGAGGAAGGACAAGCACCTGAGGTTCAAGTAACTGTCATTGAAGACATACCAAAGAAACCAAAAGCTAAACGGCCAAAAGAAAAACCAGAAGTAAAAGAAATTCCCGAAGTTGTAGAAGAACTGCCAGAACAAATTCAAGAAACTACGGTTATTGATAAAGGCATTGCCACCAAAAAGGTCACCAAAAAGAGAGTAATCAAAAAACGAAAAGGTAGTAAAGAAGAAACAACCCATATAGTTACAGTAGAGGAAGAAGGAAAAACACCTCAAACCACTGTTACAATTGAGGAGGAGGAAACATCTAAGCAGCCTATTTACAGCGTTGAAGAACTACCTGAAGAGGTATTTCAAAGTGTTGTCCTGGAAAAGGGAGTCCCCAAAAAGAAAACCCAAAAGAAACGTGTAATTAAAACAACTAAAGGCACAAAACAGGAAATCGCTGAAATTGTAACTATTGAAGAGGAAGGAAAAGCACCTCAAACGACAGTAACAATTGAAGAAATCGAAGCACCACTTGAGGAACCACAACTAGAATTTGTCGTTGAAGAATTACCTCTACAAATTCAAGAAACGGTAGTTATGGAAGAAGGAAAACCAAAGAAGAAAACTGAAAAGAAGAGAACGATAAAGAAAAAGAAAGATGGCAAAGAACAAATCACTGAAATAGTCACAATCGAGGAGGAAGGAAAACAGCCACAGGTATCTGTTGTTATAAAGGAAGAAGAAACTCTAATTGAGGAAGAACAACCGAAATTAATTGAACTTCCAGAAGAAGTAAAAGAAACTACAGTTTTAGATAAAGGAGTGGTTAGGAAAAAGGTTATAAAGAAGCGCGTTATCAAAAAGAGGAGAGGAAGTAAGGACGAAACCACTGAAATCGTTACACTAGAAGAAGAAGGTAAACAACCAGAAATAACTGTAAGCGTTAAAGAAGAAGAAGTGCCAGAAGAAGAAAAACCAAGAACTAAGATATTTGAACAAATTCCTGATATTCCTTGGACAGAACAAGTGAAATTAAAACCAATGAAGAAACCTCAAAGAAAAATTGTAAAAGATAAACTAGAGGAAGTTGAACTTCAGCCTGTAAAACAAACGGAGGCTCAACCTGAGGAATTGACTGTTTTTATTGAAGAATTACCCCAAGAAATTCAAGAAACTATAGTTATCGAAGAAGGAGTACCCAAAAAGAAAACAATTAAGAAACGCGTTATTAAAAAGAGAAGAGGAAGTAAAGAGGAAACAACACAAATTGTTACTGTTGAAGAAGAAGGAAAATCACCTCAGATTACTGTAGTAGAGGAAGAAAAGGAAATCCCTAAAGATGTACAAGAGCAACCTATTTACAGCGTTGAGGAATTACCTGAACAGGTATATGAAACAACTGTTGTTGAAAAGGGAATTCCAAAGAAGAAGACAATTAAAAAGCGTACAATCAAAACTAGAAAAGGAGATAAGGAAGAAATAACTCAAATCGTCACAACACAAAAAGAAGATGAGCAACCTGAAACTATCGTATCCATTGAGGAAAAACCAGCACCCTTGGAAGAAATTCAACCAAAACACGTTGTTGAAGAAATGCCGCTACAAATTCAAGAAACTGTTGTTGTTGAAGGAGGTATCGCTAAAAAGAAGATTCAGAAAAAGCGAACCATTAAAAAGAAAAAAGCAGATGGCAAAGAACAACTTACCGAAATTGTAACAGTAGAAGAAGAAGGAAAGGCACCTCAGACTACTGTAGAAATATATGAAACAGAAGTTCCCGAAATTATGAAAGAAGTAGAAAAGCCAGTAATTGAAGAACTCCCAGAAGAGGTACAAGAAACAACTGTGGTTGATAAGGGTGTAATCAAAAAGAAACGTATCAAAAAGAGAGTGCTTAAAACTCGCAAGGGTAGTAAAGACGAAACAACTGAAATTGTAACTGTTGAAGAAGAAGGAAAAGTACCGGAAACCACAGTTACTGTTACAGAAGCTGAGGTCCCAGAAGAAGAAAAGCCTAAAAAGAAACCTAAGGAAAAGAAAACGAAGAAGGTAAGGAAAACTGAAGACACCTTATTAAATAAGGAAGGTTACCTGTTTGTGCCATTATTGGAGCAAAAAGACGAAGTTAAACCTAAGGAAGTTATTGATATGGTTCAAGTGGAATTAATCAAGAAAGCATTGGCCAAAGACTTACCAGAACACATATTTGCTCAAGATGTTCCTAAATATGTTGTCGAAGAATTACCAGAAGAAATCCAAGAAACTGTTATAGTGGAGCATGGTGTGCCTCGAAAGAAAGTTACTAAAAAAAGAGTTATAAAGAAGAGGCGTGGAAGCAAAGAGGAAACAACTCAAATTGTATATGTTGAAGAAGAAGGAAGAACTCCCCAAACGACGGTCACTGTAGAAGAAGAACAGATAACTGAAGACAAAACAGAACAACCCATTTATGCAGTTGAGGAATTGCCTGAACAAATATTTGAAACTTCTGTTGTTGAACAAGGAGTTCGTAAAAAGAAAGTGCAGAAGAAACGAACAATAAAGACTAGAAAAGGAGGTAAAGAGGAAGTTACCGAAATCATCACTACCGAACAAGAAGGTCAGAAACCTGAAGTCACAGTTACTGTTCTAGAAACAGAAGTGCCTCTAGATCAACCGGTTGAAGATGTTCAACCCGAATATTTAGTAGAAGAATTACCCATCCAAATACAAGAAACCATAGTTATCGAGAAAGGTGTACCGAAACGCAGAGTAGAGAAGAAAAGAACAATTAAGAAACGCAAAGGAGATAAAGAAGAAACCACACAAATTGTTACTGTAGAAGAAGAAGGCAAAAAACCAGAAATTATAGTAACAAGTGAAGAAAAACTCTTAGAAGAAATACCAGAAGATATTCCCTACACAGTGGAAGAAATGCCTATTGATGTTCAAGAAACAACAGTAGTCGATGAAGGCGTAACAAAGAAGAAGACCATCAAGAAGAGAGTAATTAAAAAGAAGAAAGGCGACAAAGAAGAAAAAACCGAAATCCTAACTGTTGAGGAGGAAGGCAAACTTCCCGAGACTACAGTAGTTGTCGAAGAAGTACCTATTATCCAAGAAGAAAAACCGAAAACTAAGAAGAAGTCTAAACCAAAGAAAGCTGAAGAAATTCCTTGGACTGAACAGGTCACGCTTAAACCAACAAAGAAAGCTGAGAAACAATTAGAAAAACCAGATCTTGAAAAAGTCGATCTAAAGCCCTTCGAAACACCAGAAGCGGAAGAACCACTATTTAAAGTTGAAGAACTTCCTCTCGAAATCAAAGAAACTACTGTTATTGATGAGGCTGGTGTTGCCAAGAAAAAGGTGATCAAAAAGAGAGTTATTAAAAAACAGAAAGGTGACAAACAGGAAAGAACTGAGATTATTACAGTGGAAGAAGAAGGTGAACAACCTATAACATCAGTAGTAATTGAGGAAGTTGCTCCTGAGAAAGAGGCTCCACTCTACGTAGTTGAAGAGCTTCCTGAACAAGTTCAAGAAACTGTTGTTATTGAAGGAGGTATACCTAAGAAGAAAACTACTAAAAAACGTAAAATTGTAAAGAAAGAGGGAGATAAACGTCAGACAACCGAAATAGTAACTGTGGAGAAAGAAGGAGAGAAACCTCAAACTACAGTAACAGTGGAGGAGGATATTGCGCCATTAGAAACACAAGAAGAGACACCAGAGTATACAGTAGAGGAATTACCTCTTGAAATTCAGGAGACAATAACTCTGGAAGAGGGCGTTCCTAAAAAGAGAGTTGTTAAGAAACGCAAAATTAAGAAACGCAAGGGCGACCAGGAAGAAACTACTGAAATAGTCACGATTGAAGAAGAAGGAAAACAACCTGAAACAACCGTATCAATATTAGAAGAAGAACTCCCAGAGGAACAACCTGCTAAGTTAATAATCGAAGAACTGCCTGAAGAGATACAGGAAACCACTATCATTGAACAAGGAAAACCGAAGAAGAAAACAGTTAAGAAACGTAAAATCAAGAAGAAGGAAGGTGATAAGGAAGAAACTACCGAAATTGTAACCGTAGAGGAAGAAGGCAAACAACCAGAAGTTACTGTTTCTGTTATTGTCGAAACGGTAACTGAGGTAGAAGATACAATCGTTCTGAAAGTAGATGAAGACAAACCGAAAAAACTGAAATCTACCAAAGTAGTGATATCTCAAGAAGAAGAAAAGCCTTCGGCTGTCAAGCTGAAACCAGTGAGTAAACCCGAGAAACCACAAAAGGCCCAAGTAGAAGAATTCGCTTTGCCGGAATTAGTTAAACTAAAACCAGTTACCAGAATGGAGCAGCCTGAAGAAGAAGAAGATTTTGAAAAGGTCGTACTGAAACCTGTTGATCAACCCGAACTTCAAGAAGCTACATTGGTCGAAAAGAAAAAGAAAGAAAAGAAAAGGAAGAAGGAGGAAATTGTATTGGCGGAAATACCAGATGCGGAAAGATATGTTCCTGAAGTTGCCGAAAAGATTGAATTCGAAGAAAAACCTAAAGAGAAAATTGAAGAACCTGCCACTCCATGGAGGAAACAGCCCAAGCCCAAACTCGAGCAACCTGCTGAGGAAGTTCCTGGATTAAAAATAGGAAAAGGTAAAATACCGAAAGAAGAAGATGTTAAAGAAGAGGTTAAATTGAAACCTGTTAAACGTGATAAGAAGCACGATAAGGAAGATGTAGAAAAATCTAAACCAATTAAACTACCTGAAGGAGAATATAAACCAAAAGATTACGAAAAAGGTGAATTTGAACTTTCACCTAAGGAAAAAGAAGATGTGCCTAAACCTGAGGGTGTGACCGTTCTTGAACTAAAACCTACGGAAATTCAACAGGAAGTTCATGAACCTGATGAAACCACTCCATGGAAAACGACTCCAAAGGAAAAGGTTGAGGAAACTCCTGAAGTTAAAGAATGGCCTAGAGGAAAAAGGAAACCTCTACCAGAAGAACCTAAAGAGGATATTAAGCTCAAACCCGTCCCCAAAGAGAAACCTGAAGAGGAAGAATTTAAGGTCGTCACTGAAAACGTAAAAACAGACAAAGCTTACGAAATACCTGAAGCAGAACACGACGACACACTCAAATTGGAGCACCCCGAAACTAAGGAAGTTCCTGAAGAGGAAGTGATCAAAATTAAGACAAAGAAAATTAAGAGGAAGGTGAAACCAACTGAAGAAGAATCTCCAGAATTGATACCGTCACAAATAGAAGACGTGGAGGAATCTCCGCAAGTTCCTGAAATATCTGAAACCGAAATAACGTTACTTGAAAAGAAGGAAGCATCGCAAATAGTGGAGAAACCTGAAGAGGTACAACCAGAAGATCTGGAAGAATTTCGTAGGGATATTAAGGTTCAAGTGGTTTCAAAGAAAGTCAAAGCTGAAAGGAAACGCGTGGTTAAATTTGATGATAGTCAACCACTACCGGAATTGGAGATCATTTCTCAAAAACGCACCACTGAAATTACGGATAAAATACCTGATGAAGAAATAACAGAACACGAAGGTTTGCGTGAAGACACTACGATTCAAACGTCTCTCGTGCAAAAAACGCTCGGGAAAAGAGTTCGATCTAAAACGGTTGCTCCTCGGTTTACTAAACGCGTTGAACCTGTGGTGGCTGAAGAAGGTCAGCCCACCAAACTGATCTGTACGGTTGAAGGAACGCCATTCCCCGAAATTACCTGGTACAAGAATGAGACTATTTTCCATGCGGATGAACGCGTGACCATCAGCGTCGTTGAGAACACCGTGACATTGGAGTTTTCGAAAGTAGAACCTCAAGATGTGGCCGTATATTCCTGCAGGGCTAGAAATCCTGCTGGCGTGGCGACCTCTACGGCCAATCTGGTCATTTTAGGTATAGGAATGTTGTGTGGCTTTGTCAATATTGCTATGGAATTGCTATTCCTATTTTGGTTTTTTGAATTGCTTGCAGTGAAACACCAAATAATTTTGAACTGACGCTACGCTAAATAAGTATGTGACATTAAATAAGTTAAGTTACCACCGGACAAAGTTCTATTATAGTTCTAAATAATTCTAAAAGATAGAATAGGATACGCTCCCTTTAGTTAAACCTAGATCAATATTATAGGCGTTAAGGCCCAATGCTTTGTGATTCTTCTCCATATTTTCTTGTTTTTTTCTTTCTAAATCTTCCTGTTCTTTATCCCGTTCTCTCTCAGATCTTTTATGACAACCTCCCTCAATCGCTTCGTTGGTTTTACTATCTTTCTATAACCTTGAGATCTTCTTCATACAATCCTTCTCACAACCTTAACCTCTCCATGCGAATAGTCACTGCAGTACTATTAATTTCACTATTGCGCTTATCCTTGACTCATTCGCTCTTCTTACATAGAACCCATCGACTTGTTTTCCTTCTGTTATCCTTCTGATTATTTTATCTTCCCATCTTAACAGTTTTTCTTCTTCTTTATTGTTTAGAACTCATGTTTCACATCAGTACAACGCAATTGGTTTTAATACTATGTTTAATACATATCTTAATTTGATATTTTTATATATGAATTCCGATTTTATTATCCATCTTAGGAAAAATTAAATTAATCTCAGTTCTATATACTTCTCTTCTTCATACTTCTTATTATCATTTCTTTTAAATAGACAGATTATTATTTCCAAAACCATGTTGAATAACAGTGTCAATAGTGGATCTTCTTCCATTTTTCAATTCGACATAGCGGATTTATATGGTCATGGCTTTGGTCGTTCCTTCATCCTCTCTCTGGGCGTTCAGCTTAACATATATATATATATATATATATATATATATATATATATATATATATATATATATATATATATATATATATATATATATATATATATATATATTATTAGGATGGGCGTTAAAAATA
The DNA here is from genome assembly GCA_031761425.1 of Cosmopolites sordidus. Lineage (NCBI taxonomy): Eukaryota > Metazoa > Arthropoda > Insecta > Coleoptera > Curculionidae > Cosmopolites > Cosmopolites sordidus. The sequence goes on along the minus strand of JARFXV010000068.1, from coordinate 1,704,273 downwards.
GATTTTTTTTCTTGGGACGTCGGAAAAAGACGAATCCGAAAGGAAAATGGAAAAAAATCTTCCTTTTGATAAAAAAATACAGGGAATTTTATTTTTTTTAACAAAAATAACACGTGCCTCAAGACGATGTAAGTTAATTTTTTGATAAAAATCGTAGTTATTTATAAGTATCTCTTAAAGTATATGAATTTGAGGAAATTAACTTCAATACAAAACAAGATCATTTCCGTTTTCTTCATAAAATTCATATTTATGGAGATATTCTCGATAATAAATTAATTAACTCCATATAGCCAACATTTTAAAATTTACAAACGTCATTTTTTCTGAAATATAAAACATTTTGTAACTTATGTAGAATTTACAATTACTATTAGTAAAATATAAATATTACTAAAATATAGATAACACTGTAAATTAACCCTAGATAACTTACCGAAGGAGGTATTCCTTTCTTACGAAATTCATTGAAAAATAGTTGGTATTTACCGATAACGTAAACGGATTATTATCAATAATACTGAAAATATCTAGAATATATTATAGTTTTACGATATTGTTTATATTTCAGAAAAAATGACGTTTGTAGGTTTAAAAATGTTGGCTATATGGAGTTAATGAATTTATTATCGAGAATATCTCCATAAATATGAATTTTATGAAGCAAATGGAAAGGATCTTGTTTTGTAGAGAATTTAATTTGCTATAAAACTGCTACTATAACTTTTTCTCAAATCCGATACTTTAAGAGATACTTACAAAAACTAGGATTTTATCAGAAAATGAACTTAAATCGTCTCGAGGCACGTGTTATTTTGGTAAAAAAAATATATATTATTATATATTATTTTCAAATTATTCAATTCAATTAATTTTTAACGACCACCCTAATATATATAGATAGATAGATAGATATATGACGCAATCATTTTGTTTGACGTCATATTTTCTATGATATTTATGAGAGTTTAAGTTTGATTGTGCTATTGAGCAGGGCAGAAGTGCACATTATTTATTTTAAAAGTTATAAAAAATAATTAAAATAAGATCGTGATACTGGTGCCTCCTGATATAAGCTTCGCTGAATGTTATAAAACTTTTTGTGAGAAATCTTTACTTTTGTGTTAATGTTATTTGATAATTTTTTACTGTGATTGTTCAGTTACTAACCCTGCTACTACATTTTTATGTGCCTTATAACTGATTCCCATGTACTAACGTATATATTAATTTTAGAAAAAGAAGAAAGCGGTATTGCGCCACGCTTTACCCAACCGCTCAAACCTCAAATCGTTGAGGAAACATCAAAAGCGATACTTCAAGCTACAGTCATAGGTCAGCCCACTCCCATTGTCAAATGGTTCAAAGAAGAAAAAGAACTAAAACCACAATCTGGACAAGTCATCACTTACAATCCTGAAACTGGAGTTACAACTCTGGAAATTTTGGAACCTACACCCGACGATGAAAAGATCTACAAAGTGGTGGCGGAGAATAAATTCGGAACCGCGCAGTGTCGAGCTAATTTAATAGTCTCAAAGACCGTGGAGGTTGCCCAACCAGTTATTATGCACGCACCTAAGATTATCAAGCCCGTAAAAGCAGTAGTGGCGAAACCAACAGACGAAATAACACTCGAAGCTGATATTGAAGGTGTTCCTAAACCAGAAATTAAATGGTTTAGAAATGGTAAACAGCTAAAACCAAACGATCAGTATGAGATTGTTGAGGAAGATACTACTACAAAACTGATCATTAAGAAGTCAACACCAAAAAGACAAAAAGCTGGCAAATATGAAGTGCGCGCTACTAATCCTAAAGGAGAAGCAAAATCAACCAGTACTGTCGTAATAACAGAAGAGATTGCTGAGACAATGGCTCCAAGATGGATACAACCAATTAAACCTCAAATTGTCGAAGAAGGTGAGGTGGTAATAATGGAAGCCACCGTGGAAGCATATCCTACAGCTACATTCCAATGGTATATCAAGGAACTACCAGTAGTTTCCAGTCCAGAGGTCAGAATTATCACCAAAGACAACAAATCGACACTGTTAATCAGTGAGGTAACTCCAGAGTTCGCTGGTCCAATAACATGCAGAGCAGAAAATGTTGCTGGATCAGTCACCCACACAGCCAGTCTAAATGTAGTAAAAGAAACACCGTGGGAGGAAACTGAAGAGTTAGTTTATCCACGATTTGTTAAACCGATTGCTCCAGTAAGTGTGATGGACGGCGAGAAAGTGACCTTCAGCTGTGTGGTTGTGGGAAAACCAACACCCAAAGTGCAGTGGTATCATAACGATCAACTAATTAAAGAAGCCAAGGATGTAGTTATATCTCAAGATACTGAGGGAGTGTGTTCACTAGCTATATCAGAGGCGTTCCCGGAAAATGCTGGCGAATATACTTGCAGGTAATTTATATACTTAAACTATTAATATTGCTCTTTAATTTTTATAAAATCTACTGTAACTCTTGACTCGGATCTCATAGCAACATTAGGAGATGATTAAATGTCTTAGTGGTATTAAAAAAATCAAAACTAATAAAATACACAATATATTAATGCAACACTGAACATTTTTATGTCGTTTTTCGGAATCACCTCGCAATGACCCTCATCCCGGCTTCTTGAACTTGTGTAATATTGTCACAAAACGTTCCTTTCATGGCCAGTTTGAGCTTCGCGAACAGGAAATAATTACTCGCAGATAAGTCAGGCGAATACAGAGGATGTTGAAGCATACAGACTTGTTTTTTCACCAAAAATTCACGAACAGCAACAACACAGACTTTCGATAAATCTAGTACATCCTTTCCGTTTGTTTAAATCCTGCAAATATGTCAATATTTCGTGAATCATGTCTTTGGTTTTGTTTAATTCCTCCGCTATCCATCTCACAGTCGAATTCGCATCGTAGGTCATTTCAGGCAGTTGTTTTTACCAACTTATCGCGATTTTTTTATTTGGCCGGCCTGGCAATCGCTTATACCACTCGAACACACGTGTACAGGATAAGTAATCATCAATCATAAACTTTTTTCATCAATTCAAATGTTTCTGCAAATTTTTACCGAACTTGAAACAAAATGTAATATTAGCTCTTTGTTCTATCGTGTGTTTGTCATCACAGAGTTGTGTGCGGCTTCGTTCACAATAGAACATCTTCAGGATTCAAACTGCCGGATTCAACCAGTGCACTTACTGCTGAATTAGTGGCTATAGAAAGATGTCTCTCTGATATCACATTAAACTATTCAAATTCCTGGATTGTATTTTCTGACTCCAGAAATACTCTACTCACGATGTAAAATCGCTTCATTTCTCATTCAGTTGTTGCGTAAATTACAGACCTTGTAGAAGACATTATCTCTCAGGACTCTTCTCTTCTTTTCGTTTGGTGTCCTGATCATAAGGACATCAAATGCTCAATACAGCAAGGACTACCGTTCATGCGCAGCTTTCACCCAAAAGGCCATCTCTCTTTTGCAAAAACTTTGGCACAAATCTCAATGCAATCGTATTGGGACGATCCTGAGACACCTAACAAATCGAGAGTCCTTAAATCTTCATTTTCCTCAGTTCACAGTTACATGGATGAGACTCATGATTGGCCACTGCAGATTTTCTCATGAATTTCTGCTAAAACGATAAGGCCCTCCCCTCTGTGAATATTCCAATGATCCTCTGACAGTCAAACATATTTTAACTGACTGCACTGTATTTTCTCCTTTCGGATCTTTCTTTGGTTTGAGTCAAGTCCTTTCAAGAAACCTTTCATCGCAGAAAATTCTCACGAGTTCCATTTTTTGACTGAAATAAAATGAAGTCACTAAACAACACAAATAGCGTCCGTATGACAAAACGTTCTGAGTACGTATACAGTCAATAGAATACGTCAGATGGCGTCTAGTAACACCATTGTTACCAATTCCCGATACATAAATAACAACCCTCAGACACATATGACTTGTCGCAAAATGGTCGTGTTTTAGCCAGATTGTGAAATGATATATCGCCATATGTTGTTTGTTTATGTAACAACTTCCAGAGATATCTTTGGTCTTCATCTAATTATTTTAAATTAAGCATTTTGTACCATTCATCTTGATCAGGTCTTGTCGACCATAAACTCAAACCAGAATTCTTAGTCGAAACGTGTGTTTCAAATTACCCATTGTAGCTCTCTCTATTGTTATAACTATTTAAAAACAACTATCCAACACTATACACACAGCCAACACTATACACACAGCCAACTATATACACACACAGAAAGGTTACAAGTTTCGCAATAGCGCCAAGAAAAACAACAGATATTTGCTGTTGAATATTTACATACTTAAGTAGTAATATAATGGGTATTTTAAATAAAACGACAATATATGTACAGTCTTTATTAATTTATAATCTAGAGACATGGGAGTCATGAACGGAATAATACATGACCCTGATCATCACCTTAGCTCTACTTACAAAACACGAACCATCCTTTTTACAATGCGACTGCTCATTTCGAGGATGTAAGTGATTTGAATGTTCGGATTGTCATGAATCTTTTTTAAATTCTCGCCATAGACTTTTCATTTCACGAAATCCGAAAAAAGAAATGGTTTAAAATTGTCAAATCGCACTATTTGTTGAAACAGTTTACGATCTGAAAATTTTATCGATAAGAGATCGATGATTTCATTACTTTTGTGCCACGTTTAATATTGTTAAAAATAGAGATCGATGACGACTGACACTTTCTGGTGGTTTCTATTGGGTGTGATGTGAATTTTCATTGCTGCAAATATGGCAGTTTTGCTTAGTGAAATAACCTTTCCGATAAAGCATTATATAGCAAATTCAATTGTTCAACAAAACTTTTCAAACACCAAAATGTTTACCCCTAATTCTTGACTTAATTGAGGCTATTGTGGATATCGAAATAGTCAATTGTCAAAAGCTTAACGAACTGGTGTTAATAACACATTCTAAACTTTTCCACGTACTGAGGGATTTTATTTCTTCTGAACGAGCATCCCGTTGACATTATGACGAGACTTGGTGTCTTGTTATTAGCTTATGAATATTGTTCTGATTTGTTACACGATATTGCGAATTGTATTTATAATTAGTCGTGATCTTTCATAACAAAAATTAAAAAAAAATGCAAATATGTGAAATGGAAGTGAAAAATAATAAAATAATAATAAAAATATGTTAGTGATAACATTACATTTAATAATATCCTGAAAATTCTAACGTTGTAAAATCCGAGACATGAGTCTGAATATGTTATTTGATATGTGGTGATAAATCTGGTAGACCTTGTAACGAAATATTTTTTACGGATTTATATGGGCATTATAAATTCGTGAAATAACAGCTGTTCCAGATCAACAACTATACTAAAAAATAAATTTAGGGATATAATGGTAGTTGAATAGCCTATCTTGTTTTTTTTCCCGTCTTATATAATGTAGTGTTTTATGGTCCATTTGTCTCTTCATCTCTAAAGACTTAGAACACCTCTCAAACGACTGCGCGTTAATGAATACATCCGTCAAATATATAAAAGGTCTACCATTAGGGCTGATGGAACTTTGATAGTTCATGGCGGCCATATTTGTTTACCGATTTTTGAAATGTCTTAACAGTTATTTTCTGAAAGTCTTGCAATTAAACTATGGTTTGTTTTACGTTAGAAGAACCTTTGGAAATTGTCCAATTTTATTACGCATATTCGCGGACTCCTAGTGCTACTCAAGGGGCAATTAAAACTTATCGTGGTGGTCCTTCTGAACAGACTATTGATCGTGTTATTATAACATTTGAAAGTCAGTTGTGTAATCGAAAATGACAACGTCTCGGTTGGTCGTCGCTTGCAAGAGTTAGGCCTCTCGCCAATGACAACCTGGCGAATTTTGAGATTGGAATTAGGCTAGCATCCGTATAAGATGGTACTCGCATAAGAACTGAAGCCAATCGACCATCGTATTGGTCGTGAATTTGCCGATTGGGCCCTCGAAATGATGAAAGAAGACAACGAATTTCATCGCATCATCAACGAATCATCTTCTCCGATGAGGTTGCATATTTCTGGCTCAATGGCTTCATCGATAAACAAAATTGTCGGTATTACAGCGAATCTAATACACAGGAGGGGTTATCGGTCCTTAATTATTATTAATGAGGAAGGGGCCACGTTACCATCAATACAGAGCACTACAAGGCAATGCTGAAAGATTTTTTTTCGGAATTTGATGGAATCGATGCGGATAACCTTTATTTTCAACAGGATGGTGCACCACCGCATATTTCCCGAGTAAACATGGGCTTATTGCGAACCAAGTTCGGCAACTCATTAATTTCGTCACTTAGCTGCCGAGATTATGCTATTTAATTCCTTTAGATTATTTTCTCTGGGGACATGCAAGAACACAGGTTTATAGCAATAAACCTACGACTATTGGCGACTTGGAAACTAACATTCGTCAAGCCGTAGTTGCCGCAATGTGCGCCATATATACAGCCTGAAATGTGCGCCAGGATCATCGAAAATTGACGTGAGCAGATCCGTGTCTGCAAAACGAGGCGTGGTTTGGCAGAAATCTGATTTAAATCATAAATTGCATGTTCGAATCTCTTAAATAAAGCAATCGGAACCGATTTTGGGCAAAAAATGTCTGTTATTTCATTTTGAAAGTCCATCATTCTTATTAGTAGATCATTTACTTAAATATATATAAAAAAATGTGTCATAGTAGAGCCCAATTCTGCCATGTTTCTTCCCAAAAAAACTATCTTTGATAAATTTCTCTTTTTCTCCTTTTAGAGCCGTGAATAAAATAGGCGAAGCAGTATGTAAAACATCATTAATCGTAGAGGCTTACGAATATGTACCAGATTCCGAACTAGGACACATGACCGGTTCAGAGGAAGATCTCTTGGAAGATAGAACCATCAGCGAGGGTCCTATCTTTTCAGACGAAGAAGATTTCGCTCCCAGAATCATCACGAAACTTCCAGAGGTTGTTACAACCAAAGATGGTGATGTTACCAGGTAAAAATAAATATTCTGTTTAGAAAAAAATCATTCTGATGACATGTGGTTTCCTAGATTGGAAGCCAAAGCCATTGGAAGGCCTAAACCTGAAGGTAAATGGCTTAAACAAGGGGAAGAGATTGTTCCATCGAATGAATTCATCATTGAAAACTTTGAAGACGGTACTTCGATACTTACATTGCCTGAAACATATCCGGATGACGTTGGAGAAATTGTGTATGAGGCACAAAATCCTTTAGGCGTTGCTACAACAGTAACGCATTTGCTTGTAGAGACAGTGGAAGGTAAATTCATTATAAAAGTGGGTTCGTATAAGGAAATAATAAAAACAACCATTATAATATTTTTAAATATTTATTTCAGCAAAATTAGTAAGCCTACGAAGCTTCTGATTCTCCCCTCTTTCTGTGATATCTCCCATACACTTGTTCATACATACAAAATATTTTAATTAATTACTTTAGGAATCCTCTTTAAATCCAGATTTGATGAATTGTATTCAAATCTGGTGACTTATGCAATTCTAATATTAATTATTTTTATTTTTTTCAAGGAATAATTGGTACGAAACATTACCGAAAACCCGAATGGGTTACCCATATGGAAGAATTATCGACGGCATTGAAAGGTAAATATGCTACCAGCATTTCGTCGCATGCGTGCTCTGTAGATGTGTCTACTGATAGCTTAGAAACAAACCAAACGAAAAAACTGACTAGTTCACAAGGTAACGTATCTGCTGATAGCTTGAAAAGTGATTTGAACAATGCCTGCGTGGAAGGGGAGTCATTTTTCCTCATGGAAACGGCACCGTCGAGAAAACATTCCATTCAAAGTGAACCTGGACAGAGCAAACCTTCCGAAAGAGAGGATTTCATCCACCTGACTATGGCAGACTATCTCAATGCCCATAGACACTCTGTGGGTTCTATGATGGAGTTCCTAACAGGAGAAATAACTGAAGATTCTCACTATACCAGTTTTGATACGATTAGCAATGATTATGAAAAGTTGGAACAACCTAAAGAACCGGAATGTGGGATGTATGAGGAACCTGACAGTGATCAGTTCTTTATTTTGTCTCCCATCGAAGAAAAAAGTGAACCGTCCACCAGATCGAGTAGTTTCCGTGGTAGTAGTGGATCTGATCGAAGGAAATACGGATTTGACTTCTCCAAATATTCCAGTTCGTGTAATGCTTTGCCCAAGTCATACGAGGACTTTGACTTTGCATACCAGGAAAGATTCCATACGGTACCGAGGGTTAGAAATGAGTCTGCTGCAAAAGAACTAAGCAAAAACTATTACAATGAAAACACAATGTACCCTTTAGAGCCACGAGAGATTGATCCGAGTGCATTCTTTCAACTGCATACCGCTGACTCCCAGGAGGAGCTGCAGGAATTTTTGCTGCTCGAGAGTGAATGTATGAGCGATAGAGGCCGTGGTCTTGCTTCTGCTTTTAGTCCAGATCATGACGATAACGATGCAACGTCGTTGCATACGTCCACTTTCGGCGAGCAAGGTAACCTAACCTGTTTGTTAGTGTTTGTTGTTGTCTAACTAATTGTGCTGTTTGTATTTTGGCTTAGACCAGTAATAGTTCCACTTCAAAGCATGGCCAGGCAATAAAACAGCATCTTGTTTCAGGTAATTCCCTCTTCTTGTCGTTCAGAAAGTAATTTCGTTTTTTTTTAGACTTTTCACTGGGTCATTGGCCCAGTAAATGAGAGGTTTATAAGATTTATCAGGTTTATGAGATTTTTTTCAATTTAGTCACCTTAAAATTCATCACATTTACATCAGCGATCAACCTACTTTTTAATACCCCAAATAAAGTGCAATTTATCAAACTCTGCAAAATATGAGGTTGTTTCAACTTTGCCCTTATCAAATTATTGATTGATTTGTCCGTGATAGTTCATTTTTTAAAAAGGAATAAAACAATTTTTTACTTTGTTATCTATCCCTTTTATTTTTAAACAAAACTCCAACACTACTTTAAAACTTATAAGTTTTAAAGAATGTAAAATCGTCTACGAAACTATAGTCACACAAATTTTGCTTAAAAATAAAAGTGATAGTTAACAACGTAAAAAAATTGTTTTATTCCTTTTTATAATTTTTTTTTAAACAATTATAGTTGAAAATCGTCTCTACAGTCACGAATTGAGCCTGCCAGATGTCTATGTCATATCAAAATGCTTTTCGTTAATCACCAGTTTTAATTTTGGATATAACCAGAACTCTCTCGAAATCAGATCAAATGGATATGAGAGAAATGAGACAACCCTTAAATCAGCAAACCTCAACTTTCTGAAAAAAAATTATTAACAATAGCGACCTTTTCAATAGACCAGCTTCTTATTGTCTACACTACATATTTTACAGTAAACATTTTAAAATTTAATTAGAATAACTGTAAATAAAACCGAAATTACTTTCTGAATCCCATCACATAAAGATTTAACAAGGTGGTCCGCGAGAAAAAGACATTTTTGTAATGGATTGTACACAGCTAGTAGGGACAGGAGGGGCCTGCGACAGGAGGCTATCGCCTGTTCCTACGGTGCTGTTTAGTATCTATCATAACCCTGCGGGTTCCAGAGTATCGCGCATTTGCTTACGATAAGTATGTTAAAATGGATGAATATGTGAAAATTGATCACTCAAAAAGTTGTTATGTGACTAGCTGTATTTCAAAACAAGGGGAATAAATATTTAACCATTATAATAAGTAATGAAGGGTACTCAAGAATTAAAAAAAAGAATAAACAAATTTTGCTTGCTGGAAAATCTCCGCGAATTGGACTAAAGACCACTACATAGTCCAAAAACAACCGAATGATGTGGTATTAGCAACTGCTAAATTTTCGGACTATTTTAAGTAATAAACAGGGAATTTCTCGCTTTGGCAATGTCAGGTGACATTCTTGGATACCGCACCTTTCCATACCTGATTATTATTTTTAGAATATATTTAAAAATTGATTTTAGTGTCTCCGAACTTCCGATAGGGGTCGCTGCCATCATGGTAATCAGAGCAACGCTCGAAAATTGTCGAAACTTATTAACAAAATCAATGTTATGTGCTTCCAAACTTCGTGGGCAATTTCATATATTTTATAGTGCACATAATTGCCCAACCGTGCAATGTATTCGCCGAATTATCAACAAAATCAGAACGCACTTTACGCTGTTCGATATTAAAACAAAAACAAGACAAAAAATGTGCGTTTCGAAGAAAATATCGCCGCTGTTGCCGGCAGTGTTGATGAAGGTCCAAATTTATCAATTCGTCGCCGTTCGCAGAAAGTTAGACTTTGTTATTCGACTTTGAATTTAGAATTTGAATGATATGATCTAGGAGAGATGTGGTTCCGACAGGATGGCTCCACATATCATACAGTCAATGAAACAATCGATTTATTCAGAGAGCAATTTAATGAGGAAATTATTTCGAGGAACGCACCTGTTAATTGGCCACCAAGGTCATGTGATTTAACATCTTTAGATTATTTTCTGAGTTATGTCAAATATTTGGTCCATGGCGACCAACCAGCAACTATTGGCGCATTGGAAGCCAATATAACTCGGACTATTGTGGACATAAGATCCTAATTGCCGGTCAAACTATATATTCTTATAACTATCTAGAAGAATTAAATCTAATTGAAGAAATCGATGAAGAAACGTTCGAAAAACTTGAAACAAACTTTTGAGAACGGCTCCATAGATGTGTTCGTATAAATTGCCATCATTTGTATGACATTGCTCACACTGTTACCCTAATTATTTTCATTTCAGTAAACATTTTTTATAAAATATTCAGCTATGCTTCTTTAAAGAACGTCAGTTTCCCGTGGACCATCTTATATTTGCATTTTCCTCCTATTTTCCATTATTTGGACATGACTAATATCAATCTATATATTATATGATAATGTGAGATTTTGTAAGAAAAATTACGTCATTCCAATACTATCTACCCAAAATAAATAAATTTACATCGAATGGTTGGAAGTTAACTTTTGAATTTTATAATTAGCTTCAATTTTATACGAGGCTTGCTATTTATGTATACGGAATAATAAATAAAAACAAATATTTATCATTGAAAATGGTTTTATTGTTTTTCAAAATATTCTCCGCTATGATCGATACACTTTTGCATACGTTTAAACTAATTTTCATATTCATTAATTTTTTTTATTCCGATTGAGGTATCTCCAAAACATGCCCTTTGAATCTATTGCTTCTCCTGGAGTCGAAAATCGTTGATCAGGTGATTTATTATTCAGCGATATTTCATTTAATTCAAACATCAAACATGAATTGATTCAAACATTGTTGTTTTGACCATTGAGTTGTTCGGTCCGATGTGCGACAGCTCGCGTTGTCATGGTGTAGAATGATCCTGTATCGCTGGTTGTTTTTTTTTATTTCTTCCCAGACTTCTGGCATACAAATGGTGGTGTGCCATTTAGAATTGACCGTTCTACGATTCTATAGTGGCACTGTAGCCACATGCCCATCCAGTTGTGTACCACGATTGTATTTTTTGAGCATTTCTTTGCGCCAATCGACACGAGCCTTTTTTTCAGCGATTATCAAATTATGCAGAATCCAATGGATACAATTTTTTTCACGGCTATGAACATTTTATGTAAAATCTTATGTATGTCACATGACGATCTTGCTTTATCAGTTCGCGCAGAGTATCGATGTTTTCTGGCACAATTACCGATTTTGAATGATCTTCTTTAAATTCTTCCGTGGGCGAATTTGATATATATTGGTTTTAGATGATGTTTTATCGCCAAAAGTCGAAGTGAGTTGATCGATGAACTATTCCTGAGACAATCCATGTCAAAAGTTGTAGTAAACTATCGCTGGAAAATGTTTACGAGTTAATTCCATTTTTCGACTGAGATTATATACAAATAGCGTCCGTATGGCAAAACATTCTGAGTATGTATACAGTCAACAATGTCAAACTTTACAATGTATATGTCAGATGGCGCCTAGCAACACCTTTTTTGCCAATTCCGTTACATAAATAGCAGCCCTTGCAAATGTGCATGTTATAATTCCAAATAGTATTTTTTTCAACTTGAATGCTACAACCTCCCGTTCGTCTTGCACTTTAGATTTGACTTTGATATCAAGAGTATGTAAGTTTTTGACCAGCTTTTCCAGAAATGCATTTTGCCCAAATTTGTATTTTAACATCACATTGCCATATTTCTTTTCCACTTGATATATATTTTTTTTTCAATTTCACAGCTGTCCAAGCTGTACCTACATTTGTCAAAGAAATCACCGACATTCGAACAACCGAAGCAGAAACAATCTTGTTTGAATGTCTATTCTCTGGCACCCCCACACCAGGTACATTTAAATTATTCTCCATCATTAAAAAACAATAATAAATATTCAAATTTCAGACATCATCTGGTATCACGACAATAAAGTACTGCGTAACACAAAAAACGTCAAAATCCGCATAGAAGAAAACAAAACCACCTGTACCATCACTGACGTTAACAAAGACCACGTGGGGACTTATGTTTGTAAAGCAGTCAGTGAAATTGGAGAAGCGACAACGAAAGGTCGCCTCTTCGTGCAAGAAATCCCCGAAGATAAAAAGGAAGAAATCCGAATCAAGAGAGCTAAAGAAGAGGAAGAAAAAGTCAAGAAGGAACGAGTTACAATCGAGAAGAAACGCGAAGTGCGAAAGAAACAACGCGCTGCCAAAATCACCGAAGACGAAACTAAACCCCTGGATGTCATTGAAGTGCAACCAGTTGAAGGAATTGAGGAAATTCCAGCTTCTCAAGTCGAAGAGGGCAAAGCTAAACCTATTTTGGACATTGTGGAGCCGTTAAGGACCGAAGCAATCGCTTCCTGTAAGAAAATTGACGAGAAAGAAGAAGAAACACCTTTGGAGAAAGTCACTGAGAAGCTTTCTCCTGTTGAGCCTCTTACAATTGACCAAATCTTGGCTGAAGAAATCATCAAAGATATTGAGAAAATCTTACCTCAAAGTGCCAGGGCCAAGCCAACAACTCAAGAAGGAGTACAAGATACTGTCGACATAACTGAAGTAAAACTGGAGCAAATCATCGAGAGATGCGAGAAGATCATTAGAAAGAGCGAACTCAAGATGGCCAAAGAAGTTAGTGATATGCTCGAAGTTATCAACGCCAAAGATTTCGGACCTGGCATGTCACCACTGAGAGAAATTGCTGAAATTGTCTATCTCCTCAAGAACGGCATTACCGTTAAAGAAGTAACGGTATTATATGATGACGAAAAATTCCCATCCCTCAAAACACCAGAGGCTCAATCCGCTATGGTTAACGTAGTAGAAAGGAAAGGTCACGGTGCTTTGATTTCTGAAGTTTTGACCGACGAATCAATCGATGAAAGCAAATTGGCTGCTACAGTTGGTTTTAGGGCTTTCATGAAAATGGTGGAGGCGAATTATGTAACCATCGAGGAAATCCTGAGCAACTTTACACCAGAAGATTTCATGCAGAGAGTGTGGGAAGCAACAGAAGTAACTGAGGTTAGTACTATAAAATGTGTATACTCGAAATTTTTGAGTTATTAGATCCCCAACTTAATTCTCGGCGTTTTTGAAATCTAATTAAGAAAACATTATCTATATCTTCGAAACAATCTCCCTCACTTTCCGTACACATTCGCCACCTTTCAAATCCAAATGTGAGATCGAAAAAACTTGTTGGTTTTATTATAATAAAGTCATTAAGGTTTTTTCGACTTCCTCAAGAGATCTGAAGCTATCAAATATCGGAATCGGAAAAGATGAAAGTACGAAGAGGCTAAGTCTAGAAAATATACCGGATGCGATAAAATGTTCCAGCATAACTCGGTAATAGGTTGTAGTGTGTTCCAGTTCCAGTGTTCTCTTTTCTCATTGCCATTAGAGGCCCATTTTTGCTCCATAGCTTTAATAACATGAATCAGTTACTCCTGATAACGGTTAGCACTTACCGTTTGACCAAATATGAATGGTCGATGCTCAGCTGATCCCACCATATACCCATCAACAATTTTTTTGGGGTAGATATTTCTCATCAAGACTATCTATCATAAGTAATGTCTGAATGATTGTGGCGTGTTCATATATTTTTTTTTCCTTTATTTGGGTTTTTCGCCACTATCTAAAACTCAAAAAATATCAAAAATACCTGTTCTTATTTAAAGAAAGAATGACTGGGTAAAAACAAAAAACCAAACGGAGACAAATTTCTCAGTGATTCTTTTTTGTAATAAATTTGCCTAACGAACAAAATTTTAAAGATATAAAAATGTTATAAAAAATTTTACAACAAAATTTTACAAACTTTTAACGTTAACATTTTGGAGGCTACTCTCCCTCCGTTTTTAAAACTAAATTAAAAAATAAATTAGATTAATTGTTAAACGATACTTACATTGACAACAATAGATTTTCATGACAGTGACATATTACCAAAAAAAAAAATATATATATATATATATATATATATATATATATATATATATATATATATATATATATATAGGTAATGTTTATTGTACTGATTGTGTATTTAAATATTTAAATGTATTTAATTGTATTCTTTAGAATCGAGAACCATATTGAATTTAAATCTACCGAAGGCATAGCAATACAGTTATTTTTATTTAAATTAATTATAGCGGTTTCTTTTAATCTTCTGTATTTTGTTACCGATTCTTTTAATACCGCTTTGGAATTATTCCAATTGATTTTATGACCCGATTCCCATGCGTGTTGACAAATTCTAGATTTATTAAAATCGCCCTTTCTAAGAAGGTTTTTTTTACTCTAACATCTAACGGTCTAGATGTCTCACCTATATAGAATTTGCCACATTTGCAGAGAATTTTATAAACCACATTTTTGGTATTTTGTTGTATATTGTTTGGTTTAGTCTTTGTTAATAGAGATCTAAGAGTATTTTTTGTGATTTATTATTTGTATTGTGTATTATTTGATCTGAATGTGGCAAATTCTATATAGGTGAGACATCTAGACCGTTAGATGTTAGAGTAAAAGAGTGAAGAGTAAAAAACCTTCTTAGAAAGGGCGATTTTAATAAATTTAAAATGTGTCAACACGCATGGGAATCGGGTTATAAAATCAATTGGAATAATTCCAAAACGGTATTAAAAGAGTCGGTAACAAAATACAGAAGATTAAAACAAACCGCTATAATTAATTTAAATAAAAATAACTGTATTGCTATGCCTTCGGTAGATTTACATAGAATACAATTAAACACATTTGAATATTTGAATACACAATCAGTACAATAAACAATCACACAGTAAACATTACCTATATATATTTTTTGGTAGTATGTCACTGTCATGAAAATCTATTGTTGTCAATGTAAGTATCGTTGACATACAAAAAAATATATTTATTTTCACTCGTTACTTTATATATTACAAATTAATATAATTTATTTTTTAGTTTAGTTTTGAAAACGGGGGGAGAGTACCATCCGAAACGTTAACGTTAAAAGTTTGTACATTTTTTTATAACATTTTTATATTTTCTAAATTTTGTTCGTTAGGAAAATTTATTACAAAAAAGAATCACTGAGAAATTTGTCTCCGTTTGGTTTTTTGTTTTACCCAGTGATTCCTTAAAAAAAAAAGAAAAACCCAAATAAAGAAAAAAAATACTATCATATCTCTCCCCAAGGCTATTTGTCACAGGTCACAATCTTGTACTTAAAATTCATTTTCTTGAATCCAGAAAGGAATAGCATAACAACATGAAACCATCTACTCTTATTTTCAGCTCTGAGTTTATATAAAACCCAACGAGTATCATGTTGAATTTTTCCAAGCTTGTGTAAACGTTTGGAAAGTATGCATGGCAAGAATTTCGGTCCAACGGTCCTTCCAATTATTTATCCCCCACTTTTTTTGGCATTCTGCATTATTTAAGGCAAACTTCCGAATTGCTAGAACAACTCCTTAAAAGTACTGTACGAAACATTATTATATCACAAAGCCGCTCTCTGTATGCTCCGATAAAGAAATGACCTCTGACAAGGATTATCTTCCATATTGCCTCTTAATCATATAACTTCTCTATTTGCCTTTTTGAGGGACGCATCCCTTCCTTCGAAAATATGACCTCCCTTCAGGCGTTTAGCTTGAGCCCAACTGATGACGATTTAAGGCCAGAAACCGGTAGTGGGAGACACTTGCTGACGCTTTGGGTGGCGGATAAAGGAATGGCAAAGCACCAACGTGGATCACGGGTGAACTTTATTGGTATTCTTTGTTTTTTAATATTTTTCTTCACGAGCACGCTTCACTATTTTTCGAACATTTTTAAATATACTCAACTGAAATTTGAACTTTAAACTCTAATTGCTAATTCACATTCACATCACATTGCTAATTCACAAACAGAGAAAATTCTCCATATTGCTTTGCGGAGAGATATCGAAAAAAGTTATTATAAAAAGCTGTTCAGAATATTATTTTAACCCCACATACCGAGTTTTATGATAAAAGTTTTATGACACAAAATGATTACAAGTTTACTGATGATTCGTGTACCATGGAAAGTAATAGTTTGATACTAGTGTTAAATATTAGTCAAATCAAATTTTGCGTTTGTTGCGTTAAATCCTAATCAGTGATCACAGAATTAAAATGCAATTGACGTTAAGAGAAAAAATCGAAGTAATCCGGCTGTTTGGTGATTTTGCTTGTAGTAGCAGAGAAGTAGCTGTAGAGTTTAACATAAGACATCCCCAACGTGCTCCCATTAGTCATGAAAAAGCAGCCGCTCTAAATGCTATGTTCAATGAAACTAGCAGTGTTTTTAAAATCCATCAAAAAGATCAACCTCGTCGAGTACACCCGCAAATCGAGCAAATACATGTATGAGCCTTCGAGATTTATAGTCTCAACTGAATATTAGCAAGAATAAAATCAGAAGATATTTCGTTCTTCACAAAATCAAGCCCTATAAACCGACCTTCTTACATGCATTCAAAGAAGGTGATTATTAAATGACATACATTTCCTGAAGAAGATTATGTTTATTGATGAGACTACATTGACCACTAATGAGGTTGTATCATCTCAAAACTGTAGATACTGGACTAGAAATAACCCTCACTGGGTTATAAATTGTAAAGGCCAATATTCCCAGAAAGTCAATGTCTGGTGTGGGATTTTAAAAAACCGAATAATTGGTCATTTTTTCTTTAATGAATCATTGAATGCTGGTCACAACTTCTTCGATGGGAAATTTTGGGATGCAATTTGAAATCTTCCTCATAATATGCGACAGGATATGTATTTGCAGCTAGATGGTGCATCCTCAATTCAAGGATTGTTTGTCAATGGTTAAACCAAAAATCTCCTATGCACTGGATAGGACGAAACAGTCCTTGTGCTTTTGAACTCTGACCTCGGATGTCTCTGGATATTACACGCCTCGATTTTTATTTTTGGGGAACGGTCTAAAAATAAAGTTTATAAAACAAGGCTGACAAATTGAGATAAACTTTGTGCCAGAATAAGGCAAGCCCATCAAGAAATAAACAGAATCCTAAAAGAACCGAAAAAGGTATTCGAATAGATGGAGGGCTAGTTTAGAAAGATCGCTTTTGATAGTTAATTACTTGTGTTATGAAAATTATTATTGTATACTTTTTCCTAAATTTAATCAATTACCAAAAATTGTTTTCCCATAAGAATAAAATAATTATTCCTTTCTAAGTACTATTTATTTTACTGCAATATTTGAATATATGATACTATTGAAGTGACAATGTGTCCAGTTTTTACTTTCCATGGTACACTTATTATCAAATTAAAAATAAAGTAATAATTTTATATATATTCGTAGGTCAAAATAAAGAAAATATTTAAAATGCCAATTTTGTCATGAAACTCGGTATGTAGTGTTAAAATAATATTCTGAAGAAGTTTTTCTAATAACTTTTTTGAATATCTCTAACGCGAAGCAAAATATCGAGAATTGACCCTGTAGGTGGATTTGTAGTAAGCTATGTTTAAGGTCAGATTTCAGTTGAGTATCTTAAAAATTGTGAATCATCAATCTGTATATATATATATATATATATATATATATATATATATATATATATATATATATATATATATATATATATATAAATATATATATATTTATGTGTCCTATTCCCTCAAATCAATGTTATTCCTTTTCATAAAGACGCACAAATCATATCCTGACCTTCCGCAGCATTTGGTTTTTCCGTTTCTGGAGCAGGAAAGTAAAATAAAAAAAATCAGGCGAATACGAATGATTTTGAATCACACAGACTTGTTTTTTCGTCAACAAATCACGAACAGCGATAAGACGTGAGGAACAAATCGAGCACAGGCCCAGTCTGCTTAAATCTTTTGTCGAAATTTCGTGGATCATGTCTTTGATCATATTTAATGCTTCAGTATCCATCTCATAGTCGAATTTGCATTGCAGGCGATTATTTCATGCACTTTTTCCACCAACTCATTATAATTTTTGTATTTTTTCCGGCCTGGCTTTGGGTCATCTTACAAAGAATCACGCCCGTCCAGGGATAGCTTGTGGAGTTGTGGATCTGATAATTAAAAAGCAAACACGCAAGGGAAGTTCTAAAACAATTAAAAATTCTGTTTAATTCAAAATTAAAAGGAAACCTGAAAGCTTCTAAAAGAATATTTTAATAATATATTATAATTATGTTTCAGGGTACTACCAAGCAAGTTACCGAAAAAGTGTCTGTCACCGAAAAAGTTGAAGTTCACGAGGGTGAGTGCAAACAATTTGTGTGCTGTGTTGTCCGCTTCTTGTTGTCTTTATTATCGTGACATTGAAGTTAACGTTGCTCGTGTGTGCTTTAAACTTTAATATTAACATAATGATATAAAAAGTACATTAGTTGTAAGAAGAAAGAACAAAAATATTCTTAACCTAAAGTGTTACTGCCTGGCTTTAATATAGTGTAAATAAATTATTATTTGTTTATTTTCTGATGTTGTTATTTCCCTCCTAGATACCACAAAAATAATAAAGAAAAAGACTAAAAAGAAGGGAGAAATAGAAGGTAAGATTGTTGGTTTTGCAGTGACTTAATTTAAACTTTTATTTGGCTATAATTTTCTGTTAATTGTGAAGCATTGTGGTCAGTGGTAGGTAAGCTAACTGATCACGAATGTTACAATATGTTTAGGCAAAATTGTGATATCGTCCGTTCACTTTTATTATATTTTTCTTTTACACGCTTTCCGCGTAGCTTTCTAGTGATAATACGTTAAAACAATAATAAGTGATTAAAGTGCATTCGAGACATTTTTTGCAAAATATCACGCCGCAAATCAATGTAACTCACACAGCAGCAGCATGGCTTTTAAATTGTTAACGCTTAAGGTGAGTGCTTTATTTTTATATTATTTTATATTATTTTTTTACTTCATTCTTCTACCATACTGATCATTCATAATCTACTCACTACTACTATTACTACTACTACTACCAGTACTACTTACACAATAAACCAAGAAACTGAATATCCCCCCCCCTCTACTCAGCAACAAAGATGGAAACTAATGCTTTTACACTTTGTTTTTTTTATACACCCTATGCTTTTTAGCACTAAGCCTAGAAAGCAAAAGATAGATTTTAAATTAAAACGTTTAAATAAAAAATGTAAATAAAAGGTACACAACATCCTCTATCATACAAACACTTTCACAGAATCTCTCGAAGTCGAAGAAGTTGTTGAACGAACTACGAGAGGTGACAAAGCTACACAACCTACGAAACACTCCGTTGAAATCACCGAAATTATCGAATTACCTGAGGTTCGCGAAGATAGTGAGGTCGAAATTGAAATCGAGGAAGATACAGAAAGAACAAAGAAAATTAAAAAGAAGCTGAAGGCACGAAAACCACACTCCGAAGAATTGTCTTTCGAGGAGGAAGAGTTTGGTCCTTTCGAGCCATCTGAGCTTCCATCGCTGTCCCAAGTCCCTCTTAATACCTCCAGTATTGTTTCTCAAATTGTCCACACTGATAACATTACTTGCATTGATAAAGATCTTGAACAAGCCAAAGCGCAAATTGAAATTCTCCCTATTACCGTGAGTTCTCAAGAACAGCCATTTACTCAAGACAAAGAAGGACTACAAATTGATGAAACTCCTTCTTCTGCCACTGCTGTTAAAACAGTAGATCACAAAGAGGCACTTGAAATTGAAGAAACCACCAGCGAAAGTATTCCTGGTGAATTTGACGATAGTTTTAAACCTACCACACATACTGCTTCTAAGACCATATCATCCAGGGAAACCCTAACCGTCCAAGAAGTTCAACTAGGCGACACTCCCACATCTTTGGAAATACCAGCTCCAACAGAAAGTAAAGCCATAGTTGCTCTCACCTCCCAGAATGCGAAATTCATTTCTGAAGTTGAATCGATTCAAAAGGAACAATACCTTAAACCTTTTGAATATGACACGAGATCACCACTTGAATTGGGTATACCCGGACAATTTTCTGAAGCTTCTCTAACTGGTCAAGTAACTCATATCAGCGAAGAAATTAGTGAAGTTACTGCTAGCGTGCAAATTAGTGCACTTACTGCCGTAACCCAAGAAGAAACTAGAATTCAGGAAACCGAAGAGACTCGCAAGGATACGTCCTTGATCCCATCTCAAGCAACTAAAACGATAGATTTTGTCGAAGCTATTGAAACTACTGAACAAAACGTTAAAAATCAAACTGGTATATATGATGATAGCTTTAAACCTTCGGTATTCAATGTTACACCTGACTTTATACCCTCTGAGAGTATTGTTGTACAGGAAATTAACCTTGCAGATATACCATCTGATTTAAAAGAAGATGAAAAAGTTGAAGGCAATGCGTTTGTTTCGTTGTTACCACAAGAAGCTGCCAACATTTACCAAGTAGAAGCAGTAGATCAAGAACAATCGCTAGAAGAATTTAAAGCACCAAAGAGTGCAGAAGCAGCTAAGGAGTTTACTTTGAAAGAAAGCTTAATGATTGAGGAAGTACAACAAGGCATGTCTGAAGATCAAATGAACATCGTAAAACCTGTTGGTATTAAGCCCCGAGTAAACATTGACGCCCAAGAAAGTTTAATTGTTGAAGAGGTATTAGTTGGTGATAAACCAGGAAAATATTTTCCCCAAGCATTTGTAGCCACTGAAGTAGCCACCAAGAACGTTGTATCACAAAAATCAATAACTCAAACTCAAATATTGGCACCGGAACTTGAAGGGGAATACATTCCTGGTAAGCTTCCACCATCCCAAAATGCTAATTTAGACGTTGCGGTTGGTGAAGGCGTTCAAGTTTCCGAAGTGCAAGTCCAAGATAAAGAAGATCGTTTATCTGAAGTTGGTATACCTGAAAAAGTAAAGGCCACAGAAGACTTACTGCTTTCTGAAAGTATTTCTGTCAGCCTTACAGATTCACAGGCACCACAAAAAGAAATAAAATATGAAGAACCTGACAAATTTACGGCCAACGTAGATTTGCTGCCTAAAGAATCCATACAAACTGAGGCCGTTCTTGTTACTGAATCAGAAAACATTTATAACAAAGAAGAAGTTGACAGCAAAACTGCTCAAACTGAATTTACACCGTTCGAAGTTACTGGTCAGTCTTTTGTGACCGTAGAAGAATCCGAAAAAGATTTGGTTCCTGATGACGAACGAACTAAAGTTACGGCTATAACAAACATTCTGCCACAAGAATCTATTGTTGTTGAGGAAGTCGAGCTTGGGGATACTTCTGACAAGTTCACTGATAAATTGAAATACACCACCGACTCAGCCACTGCGGATATCCAAACAACTGAAGCTAAAACCATTACTGAAACTCACCCAGCTGAATCTGAAGTGTCTTATGAAGAAATCAAGCCAGATATGGTTAATGTGGATAGTAGTTTAACCAGAACTCAAGAACAGATTATTGTAAGCCAGTCCCATCTCATGGAAAGCGAAGATGCTCTTAAGGATTTCGAATTACCTGAAAGTTACAAAAGTAAACCAAATACGTCCCACATGCTACCAATAAGCACCACAGAAGAAGTGACGGCCGATTATAAGACCGATCAATTAAAACATGACAAACCTGAAGAAGGCACAGCTAAAATAGATCAAGAACTGTTAACTGAAACAGTTATTTCAGAAACTGTAACCGGTGAAGATTTATGTGAAGTGCATATTGAAAAACCTGCTGAAAAGCAGGTTGTTACAGATATTTTACCCCAAGAAGCTATTAATGTATCAGAAATAATCACCGATGATAAAGAAAAGGAACAAACAGCTTTCGAGATTCCTGAAGGACAACAAGCAATACTCGATATCAGCTTTACTCAAGTTGCGAGTCAAGTTATTGTTCAACCCCATGATGCCACTGATATTTTCTCTACACAACAACCAATAGAAGCTCTGGCTGACACAGAACAAGAATCACTGATTCCTCTAGAAATTCTTCAGCACGAACTTGGAGAAAAGGAATCAGAATACGTCGAGCATATACCAGAGAAGAAAACCGTTGCAGTAGATCTGACTGAAGGCTTGAGCGGCCCGAATGTTACCCAAATACTCATTAATGAAAAAGAAAGTGATTACACTGAAGATGTGAAACCATTGGAAGGTTTTGGCCAGCCTAACTTAACAACCCAAGAAGTAATCGTCAAATCTGAAATAGAAACGGTTGTGCATGCTGATAATATTGTTGAGGAAGAACTAGTTACAGGAAAAGCAAAGAAATATGCCACACCACTTACCGAGTTAGTTGTGACTGAAACCAATATAGTGGATGTTGAAAAAAGTTTACCTGAAGATGTTCATCCGTATTCTAAAAACGCAAATATTGACGTTTTGCCTGACCAAGCATTAACCATCACTGAAACAATAACAGATGATAAGGAAGAGAAAATGATCATTCCTGAGGTTGACACTTCAAATGCTAATGTGGATATTACTGAACAACAAGTAGCAATCAAAGAGGAGATAATGGCTGATATTCAACCGGGTATATTTACAAAAACATCTCCCGAAAGGCAACTAGCAACAACACAGCAAGATGTTTCACATTCAATTATTCAGACGGAATTCACAATAGGAGAAAAAGAAAGCTTCAAACCTGAGGACGTAGTTCCAGAGTCGAAGAAGGCCGAAGCAGGTTTCACTGAGACTGAAAGTTTAACTGTAACGGAAGTATTAACAGATTATAAAGAAGGAGAAGTGTCAGAAAAAGAAACACCTGAACTGGCTAAAACTGAAACTTCAATTACATCTCACATGTTACCGTTGAAGCAGGAAATTCATCCAGAGGATTCGGTTGCCAAATTTGAAAAAGAAGAACTTAGGACAGAAAAGGGTAAACCAGATTTGATTCCGCTCGATAGCGTTATTACAACTGAATCTGTAGTAACTGAACAAGAAACTAAATTCTCCGAACAGCCGGTAGAAGAAAGAACTGCTATACCGGATCTCGAAGAAGCGGAAAGCATATCAGTAACTTTAGTAACAGCGGCATTAAAAGAAACTGACTTTGAGAAAGATCAAATCGAGTATAATCAAGCTGAAGACGTGTTAGTACCGCAAGAAAATCTAGAAATTAAAGAAGTGGTAGCTCAAGATACTTTTGTGGACCTCAAAGAAGAGGCACCAACCCAGTATACCGCAACTTCAACACAGTCAGAGTTTAAAAGTTTAATAAACATCGAAGCGGTTGCGGGTGAAACAGAAGAAAATTTAGAGAGAGACGTGAAACCACTTCACCAGAATGCTGCTGTTGATTTTCAAGAAATCACAACAGCTGAAATAACTGAAACGTTAGTTTCAGAAAAAGAAGCAACACGTGTCGAAGAAAAGGTTGAAACCAAAACCGCTCTAGTTGAACTAGACGTTCAACCAGTAGCTGAAACTGCAGAAGTGGTATTTCAAGACTCCACCAAAGACGTTTCTGAAGATAAACCTTTGACAGCTCAAGCCGATGTTGATCAAAACATGTTAGAAAGCTTAATACAGACCGACACTTTGATACAAGAAGGAGAGACTTATTTCGAAAAACCTGAATTTGACATTAAAACTGCTGAACTTGTAATTAAACCCGAACAGTCCATTTCTATAATAGAAGTTATCTCCAACGAAATCGAATCAGTGTTTGAGGGTAAACCAAAACCAGAAGAAAAACAGGCAGACATTGACCTACATGCCCATCAAATTCCTTCACAAACCATAGTAACCACTAATGAAGACTTTGAAGATTTAACAACTAAACAACCAGTGACTTCAGCGGCTGTTCCTGAAGTTGTTGGATTGAGTATTGCAATCAATGAAGAAACTCTTATAGCGGAATCAGAAACTGAACAGCCTGAAGAACAAAAACCGGAAGAACATCAAGTGACCGTGGCTTTAGACGTTGATCAAGGCGTTGTTGTTCGGTCTGTGATGGTACAAGATAAGGAAGTTGACTTGGAAACAGAAACACCAGCTGAGAATCAAGCTACAGTCGCGTTAACTGATACTAAAGGTATTGCATCACAAACTGAAGTTGTTTCCACTGAAAACACTCAATCTCTAACCGAAGTAAAACCAAATGAAGAAGCTGCTAATGTCACAAATATACCTTTTGATGTCATAACTCAAACAGAGCAAATACCAGTCGATAAGGAAGGTGATTTTGAAGAGATGAAACATCCGTCAATGTCGACAGCATCTCTGGCTTTACAACAAACAGAAGGATTTTCAACAGAAGAAGTAATATTGGCACAAAAAGAACAAAATTTAACAGACTTTAAGTTGCCCGAAGGTAAAAATGCTGCTCAAAACATTGACATTCACGGCAAAGTGGCAGAGCTAAATCCAGTGGATGTTTCTGAGAACCCAGATCTTCTTACCTATACTAGCCCAGAATCATACACAGCAATGCCTAGTGAGGAATTGTTAACTAGCTTGCTCGTCACTGAGAATCGTTCTGAAGAAAAAGAACAACTATTTGAAGACAAATTTGAACCCCAAACTTCTACAGGAGAGTCGACATTGGAAACTGGTAAGAAAGTTGTTTGTATTTCGCAGACTATACCTGAAGATAAAGAGGGTACCATTGATAAGATAAAATTGCCAAATGAACAAACTGCCAATGTTGAATTCGATAGTATAACTATCCCAGAAGTGGCGGAGGCTATTGTTAACGAAACGGTTAAAGACAGAGACATTGAACAACCACAACCTTTATCTGCTAGCGTCGAACATTCAGAGCTGCAACAGGTCATACAAGAATTACCTCAAATACACGATAAGGAAGGTATATTTGATGAAACTCTTCCGTTAAACACAAAACTGGCAACAGTTGAAATAGAAGAAGGACAATCAATTGAAAGTAGACAGGTTGTGACTGCTGAACGTGAAAAAGAACTGGAAGCTGATCAAAAACCTGAGACTAATACAGCGGAGCTTTCTATAAGCGGCAATACAACAGCTCAAACATTTGAGGTCATTACTTCAGATCAGATTGATAGATATTCGACAGAAAAACCAACAGAAGCCACGGCTTTAACTCAACAAAGTCTATTAGAAAGCATAAACCTAATCCAGCAAACAGTAATGGAGTCATCAAAAGACTATGGTGAACAATTTAAACCTGATTCAAAAATTGCTGATACAACAATTGACACAGTAGTAAGTTTGGATGTGTCTGAAACAGTGGTACACGATACTTCCGAAGAATTTACTGAAAGAGATCAAAAATTGGAATCAGCTTCTTATCAAATTGATACAGTTAACCCAGTTGAAGAATCTCAAGTGTTAACACACGACTCTGTTCGTGACTTTACCGAGGAAACAAAGACTCCTTCTGCAGCCGTCATTATACAAGATACCGTTGAAAGTATTATATCATCAGAGAAAATTGTACAGGAGTCTGAAAAGCCTTTAGATGCAGAACTTAAGCCAGAAGGAAAAACAGTAGATATTATCATTGATCAAACAGCACCAATTCAAATCACAGAAACGACAATTCAAGAAAAGGAGAAACCTTTTATTCCAGACGATATTGACGGTGAACAATCAACTACCACATATTTACCAAATTATTCTTTGATACAATCAGAAATACAAGTCCAGGATAGCTTCAGAACTCTCTTAAGCGAACAGCCCGTTGAAACATCAGCAGTACCTCATCAAGACACTTTGAGCAGTATTATTGTAACCTCTCAGCAAACAGAGGAAAAGGAACTACCTTTGGCACCTAAAGATGTCGATACTAAAACGGCAGAAATAATTATTAGCGAAAGAACTGCATTAAGTATAAAAGAAACTTTAGCTGATGAGCATGAAAGAGACTTTGATAAATTTAAACCCACTGAAGCTCAAGCAGAAAGTGAAACAATCCCCCAAAATGCCACCGAAATAACAGAAGTGAAATCAGAACAAGACCTAACTCAACTGGAAATCCAGCAACCTGAAACATCTAAAGCCCTTGAAGAAAATATACCTCTAAACACTATAAACGTCGTTGAAAATGTTGCAGTTGAAAAAGAAAGCGAATACGTTGCAGGAAATTTACCTGCTCAATCTGTGGCAGATGTAGAATTAGAAGAAGGGAAGAAAGCGGTTAGTGTTACAGAGGTCTTGACAACTCAAAGTGAAAGTGACTTACCTATTGACCAACACCAAACAAGTTCTGCGGTTCCTGATGTTACTCAAATAAACGTTGCTATTGGTGAGGACATTAAAGTCTACGACGCATTGGGAGAGTATTCCCCTGACAGAAAGGTTCCTGAGTCGCAGGCTGACATAAATCTAGAAGAAGTGGGCAAAGTAGCGAACGTAAGTGAAATTCTAACAAGTCAACTCGAGGAGACGCTCAAAATAATTAAACCTCAAGAAGATACAGCTACATCTAAAGTAAATGAATTGAAACCCGTACTGGGCGAGGAAACAAAAGTATACGAATCGGTGGACGATGTTCCAAAAACCGAGGTTCCCACAACTGGAAAAGCTGATCTTAATTTTGAAGAATTTGGTAGAGCACCAAATATTACTGAAACACTAACAGTTCAAAGCGAATCTTTACTTAAACCAGACATCCCAACGAAAGATACTGCCAAATCTACAATTATAGAACAAAACATTCTTGAAGAAAATATAGTAAAAGTATATGAAACCTTGGGGGATGACATCAAGGAGAAACCTTTAGATAGTTTTACTGCAGGAATAGGTTTAGAAGAAGCTAACAAGGCTATAACTGTTACAGAAGTCATGACTAGTCAACTTGAGAGTGACTTAGATCAGGACAAACCCAAAGAAGGTATTGCAACTATGGACGTAATAGAACAAACTGCTATTGAAAGAGAAAAAGTGAAAGTATTAGACAGTTTAGGCGTGGTGCCTAAAGATAAAATTCCTGAAGGTGTCAGTGCTGACATCGATATTGAAAATGTTAACAAAATTGCTAATATTTCTGAGGTTCTAACAAATCAGAAAGAAGAAGATCTGAAAATAGAACAACCAAATGAAGATACTGTTACGCAAACATTCGTAGAACACAAAGTTATTGAAAAAGAAGACGTAAAAACTTACGAATCTGTCGGAGATGTAACAGAAACCAAGACACCTTCAACAGGTACAGCTGACGTGATGCTCCAAGAAGCGAAAAAAGTACCGAGCGTCACAGAAACATTAACAACCTTGACCGAAGGTGAACTAAAGTCAGAAAAACCAAAAGAAGATGTTGCATCAACTACAATATTAGAACAAAAAGTGGTGGAAGAACAAGATATAAAAGTATACGAATGCTTGGGAGATCTTACAAAAGATAAGATTCCAGCATCAACTCAAGCTGATGTTAATTTGGAAAAAGCTTCGAAAGTATCTACTGTAACTGAAGTGTTATCAAACCAGGTTGAAAGTGAGTTGTCAGTTCATAAACCTGTATCAGATATAGCTTCGCCAGCTATAATAGCTCATAAGGTTTTGGAGGGAGAAGACATTCAAATTTATGAAACATTAGGAAGTATCACTGATAAAGCTCCCTCGGCTCCAACAGCAAAAATAAATCTTGAAGAAGGAAATATTACAGTTATGACAACTGAATTAGAGATTAGTCAGAAAGAAGCTATTTTACCAGAAGATAAACCAGTTGAAGACACAGCTACAACGTCAGTGAATGCGCATAAAGTATTGGAAAAGAATGATATTGAGGTATATGAAAGCTTGGGGAAAACACCTGTTGAAAAAACACCTATCTCATCGAAAGCAGAAATAAATCTTGCGAAAGTGGGAAAGACAGCAAGTATTACTGAAACGGAAACTACTGAATTTGAACAAGACTTTCGAAGTGAAAAACCTCAAAAGGACATTGCTAAACAGTTATTGTCCGAATATACACCGATTGAACAAGAAAACGTGAAACCATACGAAGCGCTTGGAGAACTATTAAAAGAGAAACCTCTTTTAATACAGAAAGCAACGCCTCAAAGCGAAACATTTGAAAGTATCACAGAGAGGAGTGTTGATATTCAAGGGTCAACTAAAGATTTAGAAATAACTCAGACTGATTCGAAAACTGCTATGCTTAACATTTACACCAAGGAAGGCATTATAATATCTGAAACAACGACTCACGGTCAAGTGGGAGAAGAAGTTATAAGCGTTACAGCCACCGAAAGCTCCGTTAAAAAAGAGATCGAACACAGGCCTGTAGTCAGTAACGAAGAAATACAGCCTTTAGATAGTGTCAATGTAATTTTGCCAGATAAGACAAAAAGATCGAAAGCTCAAACAGAATATACAGATAAAAAACAGAGCATAATCGTGACCGAACAACGAACCTCAGGTAATGTTACACCCCTTGATATCGAATCCCCCAATTTGAAGAAGACTAAAGTGACTCTAGAAGACACTCGAAAACCCAGCATCCATATTACTGAAGTGCAGTTCCATCAACACACAGGTAAGTTTCCCCCTGCAAAAATTGAGCTACTTGAAGTTTTAGATGAAATTATCAGGAAAGGTATAATATATTGTTTGAAAAAATCAGTAAATTCCTGAAAACATTGGTAAGAATGAGTTCAAGTAGCTTAATCGTTTACACATGTAGAAAAACATGATACACATGTACAATATACACGTACAAATTAACACTATCACAATCGCGTTTATCATTCCATCGTATCACCCAACTTACAGAATGGTCGCTATAATTACCTTAAATTACAGGACCATTGGACGACACCACACCACAAAAAACACACGCCATTGTTACTCAAATACCACCAACCACTGAAACGGCAGACGATTACACACCAATTGTCAGAAAACAGTCTGACGCCGAAGAAACACACGAATATATTACAAGGTTTAAATCGGTGCCTGACACTGAAGAAACTGCCCAAGTTGTAACGAAACGTACGATTGTAAAAAAGAAACATCCAAAGAAAGGTGAGGGTGATGTGGTTATTGAAGAAGTCATCTCGGAAACTATGCCGGATAAGTCGGAAAAGACGGGACCGACAATTGAGGAGCTTACTGAAATAGATACATCCCCAAGTCAACTGGAGCCAGAATATTTGGTGGAAGAAATAGACGATACAACATACTCGCCTGAATATACGGTGGAAGAACTACCAGAACAAATTCAGGAAACCACCATAATAGAAGAGGGCATTCCCAAAAAGAAAGTTATTAAGAAACGCGTTATCAAAAAGAAAAAAGATGGAAAACAAGAAACTTCAGAAATTGTTACTGAAGAACAAGAAGGTAAAATGCCAGAGACCACTGTCACAGTAAAGAAAGAGGAAGTTCCTATAGAACCTGAATATACCGTCAAAGAATTACCTGAACAAACTCAAGAGATCACTGTAATCGAGGAGGGTGTCCCTAAAAAGAAAATCATTAAGAAACGAGTTATCAAAAAGAAAAAAGATGGCAAACAAGAAACAACTGAAATTGTTACCGAAGAACAAGAAGGCAAAAAGCCAGAGACAACTGTTACTATTAAGGAGGAGGAAGTTCCTGAAGAACCCGAATATGTGGTTGAGGAATTGCCTGAACAAATTCATGAGACCACAGTAATTGAGGAGGGTATTCCTAAAACGAAAATCATTAAGAAACGAGTCATCAAAAAGAAAAAGGATGGCAAACAGGAAACCACTGAAATTGTTACCGAAGAACAAGAAGGCAAGAAGCCAGAGACAACTGTTACAATTAAGCAGGAAGAAGTTCCTGAAGTACCTGAATATATTGTTGAAGAATTACCTGAACAAATTCAACAAACTATAGTAATTGAAGATGGCGTTACTAAAATGAAAACCATTAAGAAACGTGTCATCAGAAAGAAAAAAGATGGTAAACAAGAAACAACTGAAATTGTTACCGAAGAACAAGCAGGCAAAAAGCCAGAGACAACTGTTACCATCAGGGAAGAGGAAGTTCCTGAAGAACCTGAATATGTTGTTGAGGAACTACCTGAACAAATTCAAGAGACCATAGTAATTGTGGAGGGTATTCCTAAAAAGAAAGTAATTAAGAAACGAGTGATCAAAAAGAAAAAGGATGGCAAACAGGAAACAACTGAAATTGTTACCGAAGAACAAGAAGGCAAAAAGCCCAACACAACTGTAATTGTTAAGGAGGAAGAAGTTCCTGAAGAACCTGAATATGTTGTTGAAGAATTGCCTGAACAAATCCAAGAGACTACAGTAATTGAAGAGGGTGTTCCTAAAAAGAAAGTCATTAAAAAACGAGTCATCAGAAAGAAAAAAGATGGCAAACAAGAAACAACAGAAATTGTTACTGAAGAACAAGAAGGTAAAAAACCAGAGACAACTGTTACTATCAAGGAGGAGGAAGTTTCTGAAGAACCTGAATACGTTGTTGAAGAATTACCTGAACAAATTAAAGAGACCATAATAATTGAAGAGGGTATTCCTAAAAAGAAAATCATTAAGAAACGAGTCATCAAAAAGAAGAAGGATGGTAAACAGGAAACCACGGAAATTGTTACCGAAGAACACGAAGGCAAAAAGCCAAAGACAACTGTTACTATCAAGGACGAGGAAGTTCCTGAAGAACCCGAATATGTTGTTGACGAATTGCCTGAGCAAATTCATGAGACTATAGTAATTGAAGAAGGTATTCCTAAAAAGAAAATCATTAAGAAACGAGTCATCAAAAAGAAAAAGAATGGTAAACAGGAAACCACGGAAATTGTTACCGAAGAACAAGAAGGCAAAAAGCCAGAGACAACGGTTACTATCAAGGAGGAGGAAGTTTCTGAAGAACCCGAATATCTTGTTGAAGAATTGCCTGAGCAAATTCATGAGACTACAGTAATTGAAGAAGGTATTCCTAAAAAGAAAATCATTAAGAAACGAGTCATCAAAAAGAAAAAGGATGGCAAACAGGAAACAACTGAAATTGTTACCGAAGAACAAGAAGGCAAAAAGCCCGAGACAACTGTTATTGTAAAGGAGGAAGACGTTCCTAAAGAACCTGAATATGTTCTTGAAGAATTGCCTGAACAAATCCAAGAGACTACAGTAATTGAAGAGGGTATTCCTAAAAAGAAAGTCATTAAAAAGCGAATCATCAGAAAGAAAAAAGATGGCAAACAAGAAACAACAGAAATTGTTACTGAAGAACAAGAAGGTAAAAAACCAGAGACAACTGTTACTATCAAGGAGGAGGAAGTTTCTGAAGAACCTGAATACGTTGTTGAAGAATTACCTGAGCAAATTCATGAGACTATAGTAATTGAAGAAGGTATTCCTAAAAAGAAAATCATTAAGAAACGAGTCATCAAAAAGAAAAAGAAGGGTAAACAGGAAACCACGGAAATTGTTACCGAAGAACAAGAAGGCAAAAAGCCAGAGACAACTGTTACTATCAAGGAGGAGGAAGTTTCTGAGGAACCCGAATATCTTGTTGAAGCATTGCCTGAGCAAATTCATGAGACTACAGTAATTGAAGAAGGTATTCCTAAAAAGAAAATCATTAAGAAACGAGTCATCAAAAAGAAAAAGGATGGTAAACAGGAAACAACTGAAATTGTTACCGAAGAACAAGAAGGCAAAAAGCCCGAGACAACTGTTATTGTAAAGGAGGAAGACGTTCCTAAAGAACCTGAATATGTTCTTGAAGAATTGCCTGAACAAATCCAAGAGACTACAGTAATTGAAGAGGGTATTCCTAAAAAGAAAGTCATTAAAAAGCGAATCATCAGAAAGAAAAAAGATGGCAAACAAGAAACAACAGAAATTGTTACTGAAGAACAAGAAGGTAAAAAACCAGAGACAACTGTTACTATCACGGAGGAGGAAGTTTCTGAAGAACCTGTATACGTTGTTGAAGAATTACCTGAACAAATTCAAGAGACCACAATAATTGAAGAGGGTATTCCTAAAAAGAAAATCATTAAGAAACGAGTCATCAAAAAGAAAAAGGATGGCAAACAGGAAACAACTGAAATTTTTACCGAAGAACAAGAAGGCAAAAAGCCCGAGACAACTGTTATTGTTAAGGAGGAAGAAGTTCCTGAAGAACCTGAATATGTTGTTGAAGAATTGCCTGAGCAAATTCATGAGACTACAGTAATTGAAGAAGGTATTCCTAAAAAGAAAATCATTAAGAAACGAGTCATCAAAATGAAAAAGGATGGTAAACAGAAAACCACGGAAATTGTTACCGAAGAACAAGAAGGCAAAAAACCCGAGACAACTGTTACTATCAAGGAGGAGGAAGTTCCTGCAGAACCCGAATATGTTGTTGAAGAATTGCCTGAGCAAATTCATGAGACTACAGTAATTGAAGAAGGTATTCCTAAAAAGAAAATCATTAAGAAACGAGTCATCAAAAAGAAAAAGGGTGGCAAACAGGAAACAACTGAAATTGTTACCGAAGAACAAGAAGGCAAAAAGCCAGAGACAACTGTTATTGTTAAGGAGGAAGAAGTTCCTGAAGAACCTGAATACGTTGTTGAAGAATTACCTGAACAAATTCAAGAGACCACAATAATTGAAGAGGGTATTCCTAAAAAGAAAATCATTAAGAAACGAGTCATCAAAAAGAAAAAGGATGGCAAACAGGAAACAACTGAAATTTTTACCGAAGAACAAGAAGGCAAAAAGCCCGAGACAACTGTTATTGTTAAGGAGGAAGAAGTTCCTGAAGAACCTGAATATGTTGTTGAAGAATTGCCTGAGCAAATTCATGAGACTACAGTAATTGAAGAAGGTATTCCTAAAAAGAAAATCATTAAGAAACGAGTCATCAAAATGAAAAAGGATGGTAAACAGAAAACCACGGAAATTGTTACCGAAGAACAAGAAGGCAAAAAACCCGAGACAACTGTTACTATCAAGGAGGAGGAAGTTCCTGCAGAACCCGAATATGTTGTTGAAGAATTGCCTGAGCAAATTCATGAGACTACAGTAATTGAAGAAGGTATTCCTAAAAAGAAAATCATTAAGAAACGAGTCATCAAAAAGAAAAAGGGTGGCAAACAGGAAACAACTGAAATTGTTACCGAAGAACAAGAAGGCAAAAAGCCAGAGACAACTGTTATTGTTAAGGAGGAAGAAGTTCCTGAAGAACCTGAATACGTTGTTGAAGAATTACCTGAACAAATTCAAGAGACCACAACAATTGAAGAGGGTATTCCTAAAAAGAAAATCATTAAGAAACGAGTCATCAAAAAGAAAAAGGATGGCAAACAGGAAACAACTGAAATTGTTACCGTAGAACAAGAAGGCAAAAAGCCCGAGACAACTGTTATTGTTAAGGAGGAAGAAGTTCCTGAAGAACCCGAATATGTTGTTGAAGAATTGCCTGAGCAAATTCATGAGACTACAGTAATTGAAGAAGGTATTCCTAAAAAGAAAGTCATTAAAAAACGAGTCATCAGAAAGAAAAAAGATGGCAAACAAGAAACAACAGAAATTGTTACTGAAGAACAAGAAGGTAAAAAACCAGAGACAACTGTTACTATCAAGGAGGAGGAAGTTTCTGAAGAACCTGAATACGCTGTTGAAGAATTAACTGAACAAATTCATGAGACCACAGTAATTGAGGAGGGTATTCCTAAAAAGAAAATCATTAAGAAACGAGTCATCAAAAAGAAAAAGGATGGTAAACAGGAAACCACGGAAATTGTTACCGAAGAACAAGAAGGCAAAAAGCCCGAGACAACTGTTATTGTTAAGGAGGAAGAAGTTCCTGAAGAACCCGAATATGTTGTTGAAGAATTGCCTGAACAAATTCAAGAGACCACAACAATTGAAGAGGGTATTCCTAAAAAGAAAGTCATTAAAAAACGAGTCATCAGAAAGAAAAAAGATGGCAAACAGGAAACAACTGAAATTGTTACCGAAGAACAAGAAGGCAAAAAGCCCGAGACAACTGTTATTGTTAAGAAGGAAGAAGTTCCTGAAGAACCTGAATACGTTGTTGAAGAATTGCCTGAACAAATCCAAGAGACTACAGTAATTGAAGAGGGTATTCCTAAAAAGAAAGTCATTAAAAGACGAGTCATCAGAAAGAAAAAAGATAGCAAACAAGAAACAACAGAAATTGTTACTGAAGAACAAGAAGGTAAAAAACCAGAGACAACTGTTATTGTTAAGGAGGAAGAAGTTCCTGAAGAACCTGAATATGTTGTTGAAGAATTGCCTGAACAAATCCAAGAGACTACAGTAATTGAAGAGGGTATTCCTAAAAAAAAAATCATTAAGAAACGAGTCATCAAAAAGAAAAAGGATGGTAAACAGGAAACCATGGAAATTGTTACCGAAGAACAAGAAGGCAAAAAGCCAAAAACAACTGTTACTATCAAGGAGGAGGAAGTTCCTAAAGAACCCGAATATGTTGTTGAAGAATTGCCTGAGCAAATTCATGAGACTACAGTAATTGAAGAAGGTATTCCTAAAAAGAAAATAATTAAGAAACGAGTCATCAAAAAGAAAAAGGGTGGCAAACAGGAAACCACTGAAATTGTTACCGAAGAACAAGAGGGAAAAAAGCCGGAGACAACTATTACTGTTAAAGAGGAAGAAGTTCCTGAAGGACCTGAATATATTGTTGAAGAATTACCTGAACAAATTCAACAGACTACAGTAATTGAAGATGGCATTTCTAAAAAGAAGATTATTAAGAAACGTGTCATTAGAAAGAAAAAAGATGGCAAACAAGAAACAACTGAAATTGTCACTGAAGAACAAGAAGGCAAAAAACCAGAGACAACTGTTATTATCAAGGAGGAGGAAGTTCCTGAAGAACCTAAATATGTCGTTGAAGAATTGCCTGAACAAATCCAAGAGACCACAGTAATTGAAGAGGGTATTCCTAAAAACAAAATTATTAAGAAACGAGTCATCAAAAAGGAAAAGGATGGTAAACAGGAAACTATTGAAATTGTCACCGAAGAACAGGAAGGTAAAAAGCCAAAGACAACTGTTACTGTTAAAGAGGAAGAAGTTCCTGAAGTACCTGAATATGTTGTTGAAGAATTGCCTGAACAAATCCAAGAGACTACCGTAATTGAAGATGGCGTTTCTAAAAAGAAAGTCATTAAAAAACGAGTCATCAGAAAGAAAAAAGATGGTAAACAAGAAACAACAGAAATTGTTACTGAGGAACAAGAAGGTAAAAAACCAGAGACAACTGTTATTGTTAAGGAGGAAGAAGTTCCTGAAGAACCTGAATATGTTGTTGAAGAATTGCCTGAACAAATCCAAGAGACTACAGTAATTGAAGAGGGTATTCCTAAAAAGAAAATCATTAAGAAACGAGTCATCAAAAAGAAAAAGGATGGTAAACAGGAAACCATGGAAATTGTTACCGAAGAACAAGAAGGCAAAAAGCCAGAGACAACTGTTACTATCAAGGAGGAGGAAGTTCCTAAAGAACCCGAATATGTTGTTGAAGAATTGCCGGAACAAGTTCAAGAGATCACGGTCGTCCAAGAGGGTGTTCCTAAAAAGAAAATCATTAAAAAACGTATCATCAAAAAGATAAAGGACGGAAAACAGCAAACGACAGAAATTGTCACTGAAGAACTTGAAGGCAAAAAGCCAGAAACAACTGTTACTATCAAGGAGGAGGAAGTTCCTGAAGAACCTGAATACGTTGTTGAAGAATTGCCTGAACAAATCCAAGAGACCACCGTAACTGAAGATGGCGTTTCTAAAAAGAAAATCATTAAAAAACGGGTCATCAAAAAGAAGAAGGATGGTAAACAGGAAACTACTGAAATTGTCACCGAGGAACAGGAAGGTAAAAAGCCAAAGACAACTGTTACTGTTAAAGAGGAAGAAGTTCCTGAAGAACCCAAATATGTTGTTGAAGAATTGCCTGAACAAATCCAAGAGACCACCGTAATTGAAGATGGTGTTTCTAAAAAGAAAATCATTAAAAAAAGAGTCATCAAAAAGAAGAAGGATGGCAAACAGGAAACCACTGAAATTGTTACCGAAGAAAAAGAGGGCAAAAAGCCAGAAACAACTGTTACTATCAAGGAGGAGGATGTTCCTGAAGAACCTGAATATGTTGTTGAAGAATTGCCGGAACAAGTTCAAGAGACCACGGTCATTGAGGAGGGTGTTCCTAAAAAGAAAATTATTAGAAAACGTGTTATCAAGAAGAAAAAGGACGGAAAACAGCAAACGACAGAAATTGTCACTGAAGAACTTGAAGGCAAAAAGCCAGAAACAACTGTTACCATCAAGGAGGAGGAAGTTCCTGAAGAACCTGAATATGTTGTTGAAGAATTGCCTGAACAAATCCAAGAGACCACCGTAACTGAAGATGGCGTTTCTAAAAAGAAAATCATTAAAAAACGAGTCATCAAAAAGAAGAAGGATGGTAAACAGGAAACTACTGAAATTGTCACCGAGGAACAGGAAGGTAAAAAGCCAAAGACAACTGTTACTGTTAAAGAGGAAGAAGTTCCTGAAGAACCCAAATATGTTGTTGAAGAATTGCCTGAACAAATCCAAGAGACCACCGTAATTGAAGATGGTGTTTCTAAAAAGAAAATCATTAAAAAAAGAGTCATCAAAAAGAAGAAGGATGGCAAACAGGAAACCACTGAAATTGTTACCGAAGAAAAAGAGGGCAAAAAGCCAGAAACAACTGTTACTATCAAGGAGGAGGATGTTCCTGAAGAGCCTGAATATGTTGTTGAAGAATTGCCGGAACAAGTTCAAGAGACCACGGTCATTGAGGAGGGTGTTCCTAAAAAGAAAATTATTAGAAAACGTGTTATCAAGAAGAAAAAGGACGGAAAACAGCAAACGACAGAAATTGTCACTGAAGAACTTGAAGGCAAAAAGCCAGAAACAACTGTTACCATCAAGGAGGAGGAAGTTCCTGAAGAACCTGAATACGTTGTTGAAGAATTGCCTGAACAAATCCAAGAGACCACCGTAACTGAAGATGGCGTTTCTAAAAAGAAAATCATTAAAAAACGAGTCATCAAAAAGAAGAAGGATGGTAAACAGAAAACTACTGAAATTGTCACCGAGGAACAGGAAGGTAAAAAGCCAAAGACAACTGTTACTGTTAAAGAGGAAGAAGTTCCTGAAGAACCCAAATATGTTGTTGAAGAATTGCCTGAACAAATCCAAGAGACCACCGTAATTGAAGATGGTGTTTCTAAAAAGAAAATCATTAAAAAAAGAGTCATCAAAAAGAAGAAGGATGGCAAACAGGAAACCACTGAAATTGTTACCGAAGAAAAAGAGGGCAAAAAGCCAGAAACAACTGTTACTATCAAGGAGGAGGATGTTCCTGAAGAACCTGAATATGTTGTTGAAGAATTGCCGGAACAAGTTCAAGAGACCACGGTCATTGAGGAGGGTGTTCCTAAAAAGAAAATTATTAGAAAACGTGTTATCAAGAAGAAAAAGGACGGAAAACAGCAAACGACAGAAATTGTCACTGAAGAACTTGAAGGCAAAAAGCCAGAAACAACTGTTACCATCAAGGAGGAGGAAGTTCCTGAAGAACCTGAATATGTGGTTGAAGAATTGCCTGAACAAATTGAACAAACCACCATAATTGAGGATGGTATTACTAAAAAGAAAGTCATTAAGAAACGTGTCATTAAAAAGAAGA
Organism: Cosmopolites sordidus; assembly: GCA_031761425.1. NCBI lineage: Eukaryota > Metazoa > Arthropoda > Insecta > Coleoptera > Curculionidae > Cosmopolites > Cosmopolites sordidus. The sequence goes on along the minus strand of JARFXV010000068.1, from coordinate 1,666,021 downwards.
AAGATGGTAAACAGGAAACCACAACAATTGTTACTGAAGAGCAAGAAGGCAAAAAGCCTGAAACAACTGTCACTGTTAAGGAAGAGGAAGTTCCTACAGAAACTATATATACTCTTGAAGAATTGCCCGAGCAAATTGAAGAAACCACAGTTATTGAAGAAGGTGTTCCCAAGAAGAAAATCATTAAGAAGCGGGTTATTAAAAAGAAGAAGGATGGCAAAGAGGAAATAACAGAAATTGTCACTAAAGAACAAGAAGGTAAAAAGCCTGAGACAACTATTACTATCAAGGAAGAAGAAGGTCCTGAAGAACCTGAGTATATCGTTGAAGAATTGCCTGAGCAAATTCATGAGACCACTGTAATTGAGGATGGAATTACCAAAAAGAAAGTAATTAAGAGACGTGTCATAAAAAAGAAAAAAGATGGTAAACGGGAAACCACAGAAATCGTGACCGAAGAACAAGAAGGCAAGAAACCCGAAACAACTGTCATAGTTAAGGAGGAAGAGGAACTTCCTGAAGAACCTGAATATGTTGTTGAAGAATTGCCTGAACAAATTCAAGAGACAACAGTAATTGAGGAGGGCGTTCCTAAAAAGAAAATCATTAAAAAACGAGTAATCAAAAGGAAAAAGGATGGAAAACAGGAAATTACAGAAATTGTTACCGAAGAGCAAGAAGGCAAGAAGCCTGAGACAACTGTCACTGTTAAGGAGGACGAAGTTCCTGCAGAACCTGAATATACTGTTGAAGAATTACCTGAACAAATACAAGAAATGACTGTGATTGAAGAGGGTGTTCCCAAGAAGAAGATAATTAAGAAGCGCGTTATTAAAAAGAAGAAGGATGGTAAACAAGAAATAACACATATTGTTACTGAAGAACTAGAAGGAAAGGAATCTAAAACCACTGTAACCGTTGACGAAGAAGATTTGCCAAGTACACCTTTAGATGATAAGAAGATTAAAACTAAAAAGACAAAGAAAACACCTACAACTACCACTGATCAATTAACGACAGCTGATGGGTATTTATATGTCCCTACTCTAGATAATGAGAAGCTAAAACCTGAGGGAGTTGAAGAAATGATTCAAATTGAGTTAGTTAAGAAAGCAATGGCAAAGATTTTGCCAGAACATAAACCACCAGAAGACCTTCCTTTATTTGTTGTTGAAGAGCTGCCTGAACAAGTACAGGAAACCGTTGTTATTGTTGATGGACTACCTAAAAAGAAAATCACTAAGAAAAGGATAATTAAAAAGAAGACAGGTGACAAGGAAGAAATTACTCAAATCACCACTCAGGAGGAAGATGGAAAATTACCAGAAGTTACAGTAACTATAGAAGAAGCTGTTCCAGATGATATGGAGTATCAAGTTCGAGAATTACCAGAAAGAGTTGAGGAAACAACCGTTATAGATCAAGGTGTTGTTAAGAAGCAAGTAACCAAAAAACGAATAATTAAAAAGAGAAAAGGCAGTAAGGAAGAAACTACGGAAATTTTATGTGTTGAACAAGAAGGTAAAAAACCAATTACTTCAATAACAACCTTCGAAGAGGATGCGCCATTGGACAAAAGGCCTGTAGAAGAATCATATAAAATTGAAGAGCTGCCAGAAGAAATACAAGAATCGACAATAATCGATGAAGGTATTCCCAAAAGAAAAGTTACTAAAAGGCGTGTTATTAAAAAGCAAAAAGGTGACAAGCAGGAGATAACTCAAATTGTAACGGAACACGAAGATGGACTAGAGCCAAAAGTAACCGTTACTACTGAAGAGGAACCTCTTCCAGAACCAAGTATTGTTGAAGAATTACCTGAAGAAGTACAAGAAACTACTATTATTGAAGATGGGGTTCCAAAGAGTATGGTAACTCGAAAACGTGTAATAAAGAAGAAAAAGGGGCCTAAGGAAGAAACAACTGAAATATTTACCGTCCAACAAGAAGGTAAAGAACCCGAATCTACAGTAATTGTTTCATCTCAGATTATACCAGAAGATGAAGAAGAAATCAAAGAACTTCCCGAACAAATTCACGAATTAGTCATTGTGGACGGAGGAGTTTCCAAAACCAAAGTAACCAAAAAGAGAGTAATAAAAAAGAAAAAAGGCCCAGTTGAAGAGGTAACTGAAATTCTAACCGTATTAGAAGAAGACAAAGAACCTCAAACAACTATTGTTACATATGAACAACCGGATGAAGAAAAACCAGAACATTCAGAAGAAATACCTTTGCACATTTTAGAAACTACCGTAATAGAGGAAGGCAAACCTAAAAAGAAAGTAACAAAAAAAACCGTGATGAAAAAGAAACGTGAAGGAGCTCCTGAGGTAATTGAGTTAACTGTCGTTGAAGAAGAAGATAAGAAACCAGAAATAATAGAATTGAAGGTTATCGATGTACCTGAGGATGTAGAATATAAAGTGGAAGAAGTACCTCAAAAGGTTGAACAATCAACTGTTTTAGAAGATGGTACAGTGAAAAAGAAGCTTGTTACAAAACGAACCTTGAAGAAACGCAAAGGGTCCAAAGAAGAAAGCACTCATATAGTTACTGTTGAAGAGGAAGGAAAACCTCCACAAGTTACTGTTACTGTCGAAGAAGTAGATGTTCCTGAGGAAACCCTAAAGAAACCTAAAAAGAAGGTGAAAAAATTGAAAAAGCCGGAAAAAGAAACTGAAGAAAAATACTTGTTTGTGCCATTATTAGCGGAAAGGGAGGAACTACCTACAACACCTGAAGTATTTGAACTTCTAAAAATGGAAGTTATTAGAATTATATTGTCTCATCCATTGCCGGAATTCCCACAATTAATTGATTTACCGCCTGGACAAAGAGTCCTGATCGAATATCCTGAAGAAGTGAGTGAGAAAATACTTCCAGATGGCAGTAAGCAAACCATCAGGAAAAGGAAAATCAAAAAACGCGTAGGGAATAAAGATGAAATTATTAATCTGAAGATAATTGAAACACCCGATTCAGAGCCAATCATAGAGGCAACAGTAACAGAAGAAGAGATTGTTTCTGGTGAAGACATGAGTAATATGCATCCAGTAATAGAATTACCAGAAGATGTTGACGTTTTTGAAATCAGTACCTCTGGTGATAAGCCCAGGAAAAAAATTACGAAGAAGAGAAAACTTCTTAAAATGCGAGGACCCAAAATTGAGGAAACTGATATTACCACTATCTTGGAAGATGACAAGCTTCCTGAACACATTGTAGTTATCAAAGAATATAACTTGGACGCAATACCTGCAAATATTAAGGACTTGAAACAGAAGCTAGAAATTATAGAGGTTAAGCCTACCAAACCGAAAGTGATTGGTAAAGAAGAATTACCACAACTTATGGATATCAAACTTAAAAAGCCTAAAGCCCCTAAAAAGGCAGGCAAAGAAACTACATTCCCTAAATTTCGATTAAAGAGTAGAATTCGTCATGTTAGTTTCCCAGCAGACAACGAAGTGGAACAACATGCCACTATAACACAAATGCCTCCTTATGTAAAAGATCATGGTGAACTGTCCAGGAATATTAAGGAAGCTGAAAAGATTTTAAAGCGTAAAAAACCAAAGAAGTTTAAAGATATTGAACATGAAACTCCGGAACTAGAGAAACCGGAAGAATATGAAGCAACAGAAAAACTTCCTAAAGCAAAACCGGAAGAAAAATCTAGTTACGAGAAGCAACCAAAGAAACCAAAGGTACCAGATGATGCAGCAACGAAAATTAAACTCGGAAAGGGTAAATTGCCGGAAGACGTCGAAGAACCTGAGAAGGTTACTTTGAAGAAAATTCCAGGAAAGGAAGACGAACCAGTTCCTGATAAGAAAACCAAAGGTAAAAAAGAAAAACCTTCTCTTGAAGAAGTCAAACGTCAAGTTACAAAAGACGAAGATCAACCAATCGTATTTGAACCTTACGATATCGATAAGTATGAATACGAATTGGATGAGCCCGAGAAATTTGAAACAGATGATGAAGAAACACCAACCAAAAAGAAAATAATCAAATATAAACGCAAACCAAAACAAAAGCCTGAACCCGAAACAGAAGAAAGCCACCTTGTTAAGGGTACTCCGAAAGAACCTGCTAGTTCCGATGAAGAAGAAAAGACATTTAAGGCGAGACAAAAGCCTAAAGTCCCCGAAGAACCGGAGGAGATTAAGCTGAAACCGTTCAAAAAGCCGAAAAAAGAAGAGCCAACTGAAAAGGTTCACCTGGAAGGTCCTGAGTATCAAAAAGCCATTATAATTTTCGAGTTACCGGAAGAAACACGGGAAATTAAAGAGAAGTTGCCGGATGGAAGAATTGTAAAGAAAATTAAAAAATCCAGAGTTATTAAAAAAATTAAGGGACCTAAAGAAGAAACGACAACCATAGAAACAGTGTTATGGCAAGATGCTGTACCAGTAACTACAGTTACTGTTTCCACAACTGATCTACCTGAAAATTACACCATCCCAGATGAAGCAATTGAGATCAGCGAGCAACCAGAAATACCAGCAATAGTTGAAGATAAAGTTGGAACTGAGACTGTTATTAAAAAATTGACTAAACGAAAATACAAGAAGCCAAAAGGGCCAGACACTGAAGTTACTGAAATTGTTACTCTTGAAGAAGATCGTAAAAAACCAGAAACAGTGGTCTCTGTGTACATTGAAGAACAATCTAAAATTGACGAAAATCAATGTTTACCATTACCAGTAAAGAAACCCAAAACTACTAAAGCTAAACCTTTAATAGTGGAACTACCTGAAGAAGTAAAAGTAACCGAGATTCAGGTTAACGAAGACGATACAAGAAAAATTATTACGCATAAAAAGAAGTACAAGAAACTTCTGAAGCCTAAGGAGGAAATAATTACTATACTTACCACTGAAGAGGATGAAGCGGAGCCAATTTCTGAGGTGACAATCGAGGAAATAATTCCTGAAGACATCACTGAGATTTTGGAGGGAACGCCTATAAAAGAAACACCGGTTAAAGAAGAAGTTGTAGAAGAAATGGTTGATGGAAAGCAAGTTAAAAAGAAAATAAGCAAGCGAGTGATTAAAAAACACACAGGAGATAAAGATCAAATCACGGAAATTACAATAACTCAGGAAGATGAAAAGGCACCCGTAACAGATATTTCTGTCTACTATATAGATACTAAAGATAAAGAAGAAAAACCGAAAAAATCTAAGGAAATTTTAATTGAACTTCCTGAGGAAACTGAGGTTGTTGAAGTATTTACACCAGAAGGCCCAAAGAAACAAGTTACTAAAAAGCGCACTATTAAAAAATTAACTACCCCTAAACAGGAAGTTACTACTGTAGAAACGAAATATAAGGAAGAAAGTCCTCCTGAAACAACAGTGACTGTAGAAGAAATCAGAGACGTTTCTGATTTACTTTATGCAGAGCAAGTGATCGAGACACCAGAACAAATCTTAGTGGATGTTGAAAATAAGACGAAAATAACGAAGAGGCGAATCCATAAGAAGAAAGGAGATGGTATAGAGACCACCGAAATCAAAACTGTCGAAGGAGAAGATCACAAACCTATTACCACCATCACTATATCGATATCGGGTATTTCAGAAATATTACCCGATGACACACTAGAACTTTTCGATTTAAAAACATCCAAAAAATCTTTAAAACCACGCATTACCCCACTCACCGAACTTGAAACCACCGATCTACACACTATCGAACATACACAGGAATTAGGTGAGCAAATCACAATTATTTTTATTCTTATTTCTCATCATTCAATTAAAAATAAAAAATATATCAACTATTTCATTTTAAACATAAATGTTACAGTAAAATCATTTAACTATAGTTTTTATTTTTGATAACCATGTTACATGAAGTACATTTTAAATCATTTTTAGGGGAACTAAAAGACCAAATACCTAAAGCCAAAGGTAAGATAGTTCAAGATGTAATGGAATCAGTGACTATTGAGACAATAATGTCTCAAAAACCAATGGAAGAAGTACCGGTAATTCAAGAACTTCCGGAAGAAGTTGAAGTTCTTGAAGGTGTATCAGAAGACGGAAAGAAACAGAAGAAGATAATCAAGAAGAGAACAATTAGGAAACGGTTAGGAAGTGTTCAAGAAGACACTCACATTGTTACAATCGAAGAAGAAGGAAAACTTCCTCAATCTGCCGTTACAATTGAAGAAATTACTATACCTGAAGAAGAACTTAGAACTATACCATCACAACCTGTGGAAGAAACCACCTACATAGAAGAATTACCAGAGGAAATTATTGAAACTCAAGTGGATACTTTAGAAGGCCCGAAGACGAAAGTTTTCAAGAAGCGAACCATCAAGAAACGTAGAGGTAGCAAAGTTGAATCAACCGAAATATTTACTGTTCAAGAAGAAGGAAAAGAACCACAGACATCAGTAACAATACAAGAAATAACAGAAGACGAGACGGTACCAGAAGAAGTCGTCGTAGTTCCAGAAGAAATTATCACTGAAGACAAAACAAAAATCATCAAAAAGAAAATTATCAAGAAGAAGAAAGGTGACAAGGAACAAATCATAGAACAACACACTGTTGAAGAAATTGGAAAGAAACCTGAAATTACGGAAACAATAGTTGAAGAAATTGTACCCGAAGAACAACCAGTTTACATTGAAGAACTTCCCGAACAGGTAGAAGTCGAAGAAATTAAAGGACGTTGGGGACCGAAGAAGAAGACAACCAAAAGTCGCGTAATTAAAAAACGCAAAGGTAGCAAAGAAGAAGAAACTCACATTGTAACTGTAGAGGAGGAAGGCAAGAAACCTCAAACAACAGTTACCATTGAAGAAAGGTCATTACCAAAAGAAGAACTAAAACCTTTGCCAGAAATTCCAAAGGATCAAAGTGAAATTATAGAAGAGGTACCTGAGCAAGTTTTAGTAACACATGTTGACACGTTTGAAGGACCAAAGAAGAAAGTGATTAAAAAGAAAATATATAAAAAACGTAAAGGCAGCAAGCAAGAAGAAACAGAAATTCTTACAGTTGAGGAAGAAGGTAAACAACCCGAAACGTCAGTAGTGGTAAGGGAAGTAGAAGTAGTAGAAGAAGAGACACCTAAAAAATCTAAAAAAATTAAAAAATTAAAGAAGCCTGAGGAAAACTTTATATCAGAAGAGGGATATTTAATAGTACCTTCCTTACAAGAAGAGAAGGTTAAGCCTGAAGATGTTGAGGACATGATTCAAATGGAACTAATCAAAAAAGCTTTGGTCAAACAAGTTCCGGAACATATCGATATAGTTCAAGAAGAAGAGGAGGAAGAACAGAAAGATGTAACTAAGAAAAAGGTTAAGAAGATTATCAAGAAAAAGAAAGAAAAGGTTACAGAAATCGACTTACAAGAACAACTGTTTGCTGAAGAATTGCCAGAGGAAATTATTGTGGAAGAGAAAATAAATGAAGAGGGTATTGCTGAAACAAAAATAACTAAAAAGAGAGTCATTAAGAAACAGAAGGGTGATACCCAAGAAATTGTACAAATTTTTACTGTGGAAGAAGAAGGAAAAGAACCGGAAACCACTGTGATTATAGAGGAGGTTGAGGTTCCCAAAGAAAAACTTAATGAAGTAAAACCCGTCATTCCCGATCGAGCTGTTATCATTGAAGATGTACCTGAAAAAGTTGAGATTATTGAAACCATGACATCTGAAAGCCCAGTAAAGAAGGTTATTAAAAAGAAAATTATTAAGAAACGTAGAGGCAGCAAACAAGAAACTACCGCATTGACGGTGACTGAAGAAGAAGGCAAACCAACTGAAACAACAGTGACAATTGAGGAACTAGATTACCCAGAAGAAGAAGTAACGAAACTACCCGATATTCCAGATGAACCCCTTATTATTCTAGAAGTTCCTGAGCAAGAACAAGTATTCGAAGACGATATAACAAAGAAAGTAATCAAAAAGAAAGTAATAAAAACACGAAAGGGTGGCAAACAAGCAATTGAAAAAGTCTTCACTGTTGAAGAAGAGGGTAAAAAACCTATTACATCAGTTGTCATTGAAGAAATAGATTTACCTGATGAACTTGTACAAGAACTTAGCTTACCAATGTTAAAACCGAAGAAACCGGTCTTCGCCGAGGATATCACACCAAAGGTAGAAGTGGTTGATGTACAGGTCAAAGAAGGTCCTAAGAAGACAATTGTTAAGAAAAAGGTCATCAAGAAAGAAGAAGTTCGAAAGATAAAGGAAACTGAGGATAAACCTGAGCCAACAGTGTCAGAAGAATTCCCAGAAGAAATACGTATTGTTTCTGAAGAAGACAAACCTGACAAGGTTATCAAAAAACGAACAATACGCACTAGAAAAGGAAGTAAACATGAAGTTACCCAAATCTTTACTGTAGAAGAAGAAGGAAAAGAACCATTAACTAGCGTTGTAATTGAGGAAATTGATTATCCTGAAGATGTTGTTAAAAAACTACCCTCCATTAAACCTGAACAAAGAGTTATCGTAGAAGAATTGCCAGAACAAGTAGATGTTGTTCAAGTCCTGGCACATGAAGGTCCAAAAGAAGTTGTCATAAAGAAACGGATAATAAAGAAACGTAAAGGCAATAAACAGGAAACAACTGAAATTACCGTTAAAGAAGAGGAGGGTAAAGCACCTGAAACATCTGTGATTATTGAAGAGATCGATATTCCAGAAGAAACTTTACCCGAAATTCCATTTAGTGAAGAACCAATTATTATTCAAGAGCTTCCTGAAGAGATTGAAATTGTTGACAAAACTAAAACAATTAAGAAAAAGATTACCAAAAAGCGCAAAGGTAGTAAACAAGAAACAACAGAGCTTGTTACTATTTTGGAAGAAGGTAAAAAGCCTCAAACGTCAGTTACAATAGAACAAATTGACATACCTGAAGACATACTAGAGGATTTAACGATACCAAAATTGAAGCAACAAAAGCCAATATTCGTAGAAGATACCCAAGAACAAGTTAAAGTAACAAAGACCGAAGTCCACAAGAGCCCCAAGGAGAAGATTATCAAAAAGAAAATAATAAAGGAAATCAAAAAAGAACCTGAGGAAATTCCAGAGGTTTCACAAGAACTTCCCGAAGAAATAAGAGTCGTTGAAGAAGATGACACGAAAAAGATTATTAAAAAACGCGTTATTAAAACAAGAAAAGGCCAAAAGGAAGAAGTTACACAGATATTTACTGTTGAAGAAGAAGGCAAAGAACCACAGGTATCAGTGGTTATTGAAGAAATTGATCTTCCCGAAGAAGATGTCACGCCTTTAGACCAGGAACAAACACAACAACCTGTTATTATTGAAGAAATTCCTGAACAAATTGAAGTAACAGAAACGGAAACTGCCGAAGGTCCAAAGAGGGTAATTGTTAAAAAGAAAGTTATTAAAAAGCGAAAAGGAGATAAGCAAGAATCGACCGAAATAACAGTTCGAGAAGAAGAAGGAAAAGCACCGGAAACAAGTGTCACTATTGAAGAAATTGATGTGCCCGAACTTGTCGTATTCGAATTACCTTCCGACAAACCCGAAGCTCCTATTGTTATTCAGGAACTTCCAGAAGAAATTGTAGTTGAAGATAAGAAAGTCATAAAGAAGAAAGTAACTAAAAAGCGAAGAGGCAGTAAACAAGAAACTATTCTTACTGTTACTGTCGAAGAAGAAGGTAAAAAACCACACACATCTGTCGTAATCGAAGAAGTGAAAATTCCTGAAGATATCCTCAAAGACCTTCAAATTCCAACAATTGAATCCACCGAACCGGTATTCATCGACGAAGACAAAGTTGAAATTACAGAAACTCGAGTGGAAGAAGGCCCCAAGAAAAAAATAATTAAAAAGAAAATATCTAAGAAACCCATTGATAAGGTAGTTGAAGAAGTTTCCCCGTTAGTGTTTGAAGAAGATGAAGAAGAAAAACCTGTTATTGTTGAAGAGCTACCCGAAGAAATACAAATAATTGAAGATGAAGCAGGTCCAACTAAAACTACCAAGAAACGAACAATCAAGAAGAAGAAGGGTGACAAAGAAGAAATCACTCATATATTAACTATTGAAGAAACAGGAAAGAAACCTCAAACGTCAATTACGATTGAAGAAGTGCCAATTAAAGAGGTTAAAGAAGAAATACCGGTATATATTGAAGAGTTACCCGAAGAAGTGCAAGTTGAAGAAATACCGGGAAGATGGGGTCCTCGACAGAAGACTACTACCAAGAGAGTAATCCGAAAACGAAAGGGTAGTAAGCAAGAAGATACGTTGATCGTTGTTGTTGAAGAAGAAGGCAAACAACCGCAAACCAGTATAACAATAGAAGAAACCACCTTACCATTTGAAGACATACTAGAACATCCAAAATTACCGGAAGTAGAAATAACTGAGCTTCCTGAAGAGGTTAAAATCATCGAAAAAATAACACCAGAAGGTAAAAAGAAGGAAATAATCAAGAAGAAAATATTCAAGAAGAAAAAAGGTGGTAAAGAGGAACAAACTGAAATAGTTGTTATTGAAGAGGAAGGCAAGAAACCACTAACGACCATAACTACCGAGGAAATTCATATACCCGAGGAAGTAGTTAAGGAGGCCTTATCTCAGAAACCATTGGATGCAACTGTTACATACATTCACGAATTGCCAGAAGAAATCGAAGAACATGTGATTGTAGACCAAGAAGGTAAACCAAGAAAGAAAACGGTTACGAAACGTGTCATTAAGAAGCCTAAGGGCGAGAAAGAGGAAGTTACTGAAATTGTGGTGGTTGAAGAAGAAGGCCAAGAACCACGAACAACTGTCACAGTTGAGGAAGTAACCCCAACCGTAGAAAAGAAACCCAAAAAGAAGCCAAAAGACGGAAAACCAAAGCAACTTAGAAGAGAGTTATCAGTTCTCGTACCACTTGAAATTAAAGAAATTAAATTTGAGAAAGTTAAAGTCGTCGATGCCAAAGACGTCCCACTGTTTGGGGAGATTAAACTGCGCAAGCCAAAGAAACCCACCGAAAGAAAGGACACGGGCGCTAAGGTACAGATTCCACGCTTGAAAAGTCGAATTCAGCATATCGACTTTCCACCACTCACTCAGAAGTTCCAGTTACCGAGAATTTCACTACTGGAACCAGTCTATAAGGATAACGGTATTCTATCCAGGAATATTAAGGAAGCTGAAAAGGTTCCCAAAACTAAACGAAGGAGACTAAGAGACAAAGATGTTATCGGTAAAGATCTTGAGAAACTGGACTTAGAATTGGATGAACTGAAAAAGAAAGAACCTGAAAAGGTAGATGAAGAATTCAAACAACATAAGCTACCGAAGAAGAAACCTGCTGCTAAGGTCGAACCAAAGAAACTTCAAATTGGTAAAGGTCAGGTTCCTAAAGAAGAAAGTACCGAAGAAACCGTGACATTAAAGAAAGTTCCTGAAAAAATAGAAGAAGAAGAATTACAACCAACTTTGAAACCAGTAAAAAAAGAAACACCTGAGAAACCAAAAGGCAAGAAAATACCCGAAGGTGAAACTGACAAAATCAAATTTGAACCATATGACATCGATCATGAAGAACCAGAACTCGAAGAATACGTTCCAGGTGTTCCTGAAGAAGAAGATAAGAAAAAACCCAAGAAAGAAAAGGTGAAAATACCCAAAAAGAAGAAGGAAACTCCTGCTCCAGAAACTGAAGAATCTACATTGGAACTTGGCAAACCTAAACCTGAAAAGGAAGAAGAACAGCCAGAGGTTACGAAAAAATATAAACAAAAACCAAAACCTGAAGAATTGCCCGAAGACATAAAACTAAAACCTCATAAAAATGAAAGGGAAGACGAAGAATTTAAGGTTGTCATTGATACGGTTATGAAGCATGACACCATTGTTACCTTCGAAGGTGAAGATATTGATATGGAAATTAAACCAGAAGACGAAAAAGAAGGGAAACCGAAAAAGAAAAAGATTATCAAAAAAATTAAACGTAAAGGTTCTAAAGATGAAGTTGTCGAAGAAGTTTTAGTTCCGCAAGAACCCATGCTTGGCGAAGAAAAGCCTGAAGAAGAAGAAATGGCTGAAGAACCACTTAAGATCGTAGCTGAACATGTTGCAGAAGAAACAACTATCCCCGAAGAAGAACATAAAGTTGTTGAGCTAGACAGCATTGTACCAGAGAGTCCTACAGAAGAAACCGAAATTAAAGAAAAGAAAATAAAGAAGAAAATTATCAAAAAGAAAAAGGAAAAAGAAACTGTAGAAGAAGTGCCTACAGAACAGCCAGTCGAAGAAGAAGAAATAATTGAAGAGCCAGAAGAAGAAGAATTAATTGAAAAAACAAAAGAAGAGATAACCCATAAACCAGAAGAAAAAATGCAAGACGAAACTAAACCTTCAGCTGTAGAAAAACTGAAAAAACCTAAAGAGGCGAATCAAGAAAAAGTTGAAGAAAAGCCTAAAAAACCAAAAAGACCAATACCTAAAAAGGAAGAAAAACGGGACAAAATACCTAGATTAAAGAGTAGAATCAATCACATTCCATTCCCTCCTGAAGCAGAATCAGAAAGAATACCTCAAATTACTCAACTACCTCCTGTTTATAGAGATAATGGCATACTGTCGCGTAACATCGAAGAAGCAAAGAAACTACCTAAAAAGAAAAAGATTCGTGTCAAAGACATCGAAAGAGATCTTAAAGATTTAGAAAAACTTGATTTAGAAGTTGAAGAGCTTCAAAAGAAAGAAAAAGAAAAATTAGATAAAGATCTCTTTATCAAGCCCGACAAACAAAAACCGGAAAAAACAAAAGATGAGCCGAAAAAGCTTAAAATTGGTAAAGGTAAACTTCCGGAACAACCGGGACCTGACGAAGACGTCACATTGAAGAAAATTCCTGAGAAACCTGAAGTTATCGAAACTCCAGAAGAAACGAAAGTCCCTAAGAAAGAACCAAAGGAAAAACGCATCTCTAAGAAAAAAGAAGAAGAAGAATCACATAAACTACCATTCGAACCGTATGACATAGAACATGAATCTCCCGAAAGAGAAAGTTTAGAGCTACCTAAACCCGAAGAGGAAGAGGAGGAAATCGAAGTAAAAGAAAAACCGAAAAAACCAAAGAAGAAAAAGGAAAAACCTCACCCTGAAACCATCGAAGATCAACTTATTCCGGGCGTACCGAAACCTAAGGAAGAAGACGAAATCCCGGAAATTAAACTGAAGAAGAAACAGAAACCTAAACCGGAAGAAGAAGGTGAAGAAATTAAATTGAAACCACATAGAAAAGAAGTAGACGAAGAATTATTCAAGGTTCAATCTGAAACCGTTATGAAACATGATACGATTATTACGTTTGAAGGGCCAGATATTGACATGGAAATAATTCCTGAAACAGATACTGAAAAAGTCAAGACCAAGAAGAAGATTATTAGGAAAATTAAAAAACCAAAGGAACAGTCTTTACCAGAAGAAGAGCAGGAAGAACCCATTACTGCTGAAGACATAGTGCCAGCTGAAGAAGAGGAAATTTTACCTCAGGAGGCAGTTCAAGAAGAGATTACAACCGAAATATTGACAGAAGAAATTGTGAAAGAAGAAAAGGCAAAGAAAAAAATTAAGAAACCTAAGAAAGTTCTGGAAGAAGAAATACCCGTTGAAATTGAAGGAGTGAAATTGATTAAGTTGCTGATTAAACGGGTAGTCGCAGAAAAACCTCAAATTCCTGTTATAACCGAAATTAAACCTGAATTTGCCGAAATTAAGTTGAAGAAACCGAAAACGGCGCCCAAGAAACCCATATCTGAAGTAACGGTACCAAAAATACGACTCAAATCTAAAATTTTATTCATTGACTTCCCACCATTGGATCAAAAAGAACAGACGCCTCTAATTACAGAGTTGGAACCAGTTTATAGAGATAATGGAATCATTTCACGAAACTTAGAAGAAGCTGAAACGGTTAAACCTAAAAAGAAGAAGTTGGTTAAAAGAATTAAAGAACTAGAAAAGGTCGACAAAGAGTTTGAAGACCTGAAGAAACCACTGGAACAGGTTCATGATGAATATAGAAAACGTAAGGAAAAACCTAAGAAAGAAAAACCAATTCTAATGAAAGTTGTGTTGGTAGAACACCTACCACAAAAAGCTAAAATCATCGACTTGACACCTGAAGTTGTGAATTTGGCAGAGATCAAATTAAGAAAACCGAAAACAGGTAGTGCCAAAGAACCTACACAACTTGTAGTACCTAAACTAAGACTGAAAAGTAGAATTGTTTGGGTAGACTTCCCACCAATGAACGAAGTTCTTCAACCCCTTAAAATTACTCATATTGGTTCACTAAGAGACAACGGCATTATCTCCAGAAACATAGAAGAAGCTGAAAAGATCAAAAAGACAAAAAGAAGGAAACTAAAAGACATTGATAAGGAACTAACATCCTTGGAGAAACTTGATTTAGAATTTGATGAAATTAAAAAGAAAGATTTGGAGAAAGTTGATGAAGCGTATAAGCATGCACGAGAACCTAAAGAGAAACCAGAACCAGAAGAAATCACACCTGTTACAATCAAAATCGGAAAAGGTAAAATGCCACCAGCTGAAGAGGAACCCGAAGAGGTTACATTAAAGAAGATTCCAAAGAAACCTTCAGAAGAACCAAAAGTGGATGAGGTTAAAGAAAAACGAAAACCAGTTGAAAAAGATACACCCGTTGAAGGAAAACCCGAAAAAACTGTCGACAAACCAGAGCTAAAACCATTTGACATACCACAGGATGAATACGAAAAATTAGAATACCAACCACCTGAGTATCCTGAAGAAGAGGAGAAACATACTGAAAAAGAAAAGCCTCAATACAAAAAGAAAAAGAAAGAAAAACCCACTCCCGAAACAGAAGAAATTACTTTAAAGAAAGGAGAGCCGAAGAAAGAACCATCCGAAGAAGAAGAAACCATTGTCCTGAAGGCACCCAGAAAACCAAAACCAGAAGAAGTTCCTGAAGAAATTAAACTGAAACCATTTAAGAAACAGGAAGAAGATGAAGTATTCAAACTGGAAGGAGAAACGGTGATGAAACACGACACTATAGTAACCTTTGAGGGTCCTGACATCGAAATGGAGCTTCAGCCAGAGGATGACACGGAAAAAGAAAAAGTTAAAAAGAAGAAAATTATCAAGAAAGTAAAACGAAAAGGATCTAAAGCTGAAGTAACAGAAGAAGATGTTCCAAAACTTGAAGTTAACATTGAAGAAGAGAACCTTATTGAAGAAATGCCAATTAAAACAACACCATTTGAATCCGAAACAATCGAAGAGGTAAAACCAGACATTAAAGAAACTGAAGTAGAAGCCCCTGAGGAAATAACTGAAGAAGTAACGATTGTCAAGAAGATAAAGAAAAAAATACCCAAAAAGACTTCAGAAAAACCGGAAGAGATTCAAGATGATGAAATCGTAGAACAAACTGAAGAAACAGTAATTAAGAAAACAAAGAAGAAAATACCCAAGGAAAAAGAAAAAACCGTTGAAGAAGAAGAGCCCCGTCCACTAGAAAAACAGGAAGATCAACCGGAGAAGAAACCAGAAGAAGTAATTCCAGGGGAAGCAATTCCCGAAAAAGAAGATCAAAAGCAGCCATCAGAAGTTGGAGAACAACCCAGCAAATCTGAAATTCAGGAAGTTAAACCTAAGAAACCAAAACGCCCATTACCTAAAAAAGAAGAAATGAAAGATAAAATACCCAGACTAAAAAGCAGAATTAATCATATTCCATTCCCTCCCGAACAAGAAGTACATAGACTTCCTAAAATTACCGATTTAGAACCTGTGATAAAGGATAATGGAATTCTATCCAGAAATATTGAGGAAGCTGCCAAAATTAAGAAGACGAAGGTTAAGAAACCAAAAGATTTGGGTAAACATTTAACAGATTTAGAAAAGTTGGATCTGGAATACGAAGAACAAAAACAAAAAGATCTTGAAAAGTTGGAGGAACCTCTGAAATTTGAAAGAAAAGCTAAAGAAAAACCTGAGAAGCCAGATGACGCACCTGGACTTAAAATTGGTAAAGGAAAAGTACCTGAAGAAATAGTCGAAGACGAAATTGTGTCACTGAAAAAGATCCCTGAAAAACCGAAGGATGAAGAACAACCTGTTGTGGAAGGGAAAAAGGAAGACAAACCTAAGCCTAAAAAGCCAAGTAAAAAGAAGAAAGAAGAAGATGTAGAAGCTCCAAAACTGGAACCTTTTGATATTGAAAAAGAGGAACCTGAAATTTTAAAATACGAGAGACCCGAAGCTCCTGAAGATGAAGAGGAGGAACCAGAACAAGTTAAAATTCCATACAAAAAGAAAGAGAAAAAGAAGCCTGAACAGGAAACTGAAGAAACTATATTACAAACAGGAACTCCTAAGGCTCCTGAAGAGAAAGAAATTACCGAAAAGAAAGTGAAAGTACCAAAGAAGCCGCGACCTGAGAAAGAAGATGAGACAATCAAATTAAAACCAACCGAAAAACCAGAAGATAAAACTGAGACGGAAGTTATCGAAGAGGAGGAATCAAAGCCAGAAAAAGCAAAAACACTTGATGTGCCAGAAGAAAAGAAGAAAAAGAAAGTTCCTATAAAACCTAAAGAAAAGATACCGGAAGCTTTAGGGTTACGATTAAAAAGCAGAATCATTTATGTAGATTTCCCACCCCTGTCAGAACTAGAACAACAGCAGCATATTACTGTTTTTGAACCAGTTGTAAAAGATAATGGAATAATCTCACGCAACGTAGAAGAAGCAGCTAAAATTAAGCCAAAGAAGAAGAAGAAGCCAACAAAAACAAACCTGGAACAGTTGGAACAGGAATTGGACGAATTGAAGAAAGATCGTGAAACTGTACATGACGAATTCAGAAAGAGACCTGAAAAACCCAAGAAAGAAAAACCGGTCATGATGAAACTTGTTAAAGTAGAAATTAAACCTCAAAAAGTTAAAATTGTTGATTTGACTCCAGAGGTTGTCAGGTTAGCGGATATAAAACTTAAGAAACCGATCAAAAAGTCCGAAGCCAAAGAACCAACGGAACTTAAAGTTCCCAAACTTAAGTTAAAGAGTAGAATAAATTGGGTAGACTTCCCGCCAATTAATGAAGTCTTACAACCGTTGAATATTACCCACATTGGTGCCGTAAAAGAAAATGGAGTAATCTCAAGAAATATTGAAGAAGCGGAAAAGATTAAAAAGAAGAGACCAAAGAAATTTAAAGATGTAGACAAGGAACTGACGGATCTTGAAAAACTCGATATGGAATTTGATGAAATCAAACGCAAGGAACCTGAAAAAGTCGACGATGCTTATAAATACGAACGGAAACCTAAAGAGAAGCCGGAATCGGAGAAAGATGAACCAATAGAAATTCAGATTCGTAAAGGCAAAGGTTTACCAAAAGAGGAAGAAGTTGATGACACTGTAACATTAAAGAAACGTGCTTCAAAAAAAGAAGAAATTATCCCGGAAGATATAGTAAAAGAGAAAGTGGTTAAACCTGAAGAAAAAGAAACGGAAGAAAAAGAACCTAAAGATACAGTTGAAGGTCCACCATTTGAACCATTCGAATTTAAACACGAAGATACAGAAAGAGATGTATATGAACCTCCGGAACATGAGACTCCCGATAAGAAAAAAATAATAAAGAAGAAGATTATCAAGAAGCCAAAAGAAAAAGAACAACCCGAAGAGGAAGCACCGGAATTGCCAAAGGAAAAAGAAGTACCAAAGCCATCTCTGCCCGAAGAGGAAGAGGAAGTTGTTTTGAAAGCTCCGAGAAAACCTAAACCTGAAGAAGGTCCTGAAGAATTTAAACTTAAACCTATTAAAAAACCAGAAGAAGAAGAAGAAACCGAAATAGTATCCATTGTACTTCCACCACAACCTACTGAAGCTAGAATAATTGAACCAAGACCAGACGATACCATTGACTTTAAACCATATCCAGATGATGATATAAAGAAAAAGAAAAAGAAGATAAAGTCTAAAACCGAGAAGCCTGAAGAACAACCAGAAGTAACACCAGTAGAAGAAAAGCCACAAGCTGAAATTCCGGAGGAAGAAGTTGTGGAACATTTCGTATTGAAAAAGAAACCTAAACCTCAAAAAGAAGAAACAACAGAAGAAGTTGCAATTAAACTGGACAAACCTGTAGTTCCGGCAGAAGTTGAAACTGAAGTGGTAGTTATTAAAAAGAAACCGCCAAAGGAAGAAGAAGCCGAAGCAAAGATTGAAGTAATTTTGAAACCTGAAGAGAAGATTGAGGAAATTGTTAGTGAAGAGGTGGTTATCAAGAAAAAGAAACATAAAAAACCCAAAAAAGAGGAAGTGATCGAAATAAAGATCATCAAAGAGGAACCTGAAGAAAAAGAAGGCGTTACAATAGAAGAATTGGAACCAGAAGAAATTCCAGATGAGATTCCAGATACGCAAACAATCCCGGAAGTGCCAATAATTGAAGAACCCAAGGAAGAGGAAGAAGTTCCAATTGAAAAACCTAAAATTGAAGAACAAATTACTGAATTAGAGGATGACGTTATTGTTGAAAAACCTTTGGAAGAAGAAACCAAACCAGAAGAAGTTCCCGAAAAGATCACTAAGTTGAAGAAAAAACCAACCAAAAAAGTTCCAGAGGAACAGGTTGATGTGACAGTTCCAAAGCCTATATCAGAGGAAGAAATTCCGGTTAAATCCGAAATTGTTGTCGAAGTAGAGCAAGAAGTTGAACAACCCGAAAAAGTTCCAGTAGAAAAACCTTTGGAAGAAGAAACAAAATCAGAGGAAGTTCCAGAAAAAGTCATCAAGTTAAAGAAAAAGCAAACCAAAAAAGTACCAGAGGAACAGTTTGATGTTACAGTTTCAAAGCCTAAACCAGAGGATGAAATTCCAGAAGTCAAATCCGAGCTTATAATCAAAGAAGAGGAAGAAGTTGTAAAACCCGAACCACTAGACACAAAGGCTGAATTTACTATAGTTCAAGAACCCGAAATCCCAGAGGAAATTAAACCTGTAGAAGAAGTGTCTGCAGAGGAAGTGACCATATCCATTAAAAAACCGAAGAAGAAACCAAAAACCGCTGAAGAAAAGGAAGTTGAAGTTTCAGTGAAGAAAGCTCATGTACCTGAAGAACCAGAAGAGAGTGCTGCTGATGTTCACGTTAGTGTTACAGGTCCTGCCGAGGAACACACTGACCTTAAGATTATTAAGCCACAAGAACAAGTAGATGAAGAAGTAGAGCTTGAATTGCCTCTTAAGAAACATGTAAAAGTAGAACCTGAAAAACAAGAGAAAGAAAAAGTTATTATCCCTGAAAAGCCAGGTGATGAAACCGAACAGGAGATTGTAATACCAAAGAAAAAAGCTAAAAAACCAGAGGAGAACAAAGACGAGATCACTATCAAAAAACTTGTACCTACTGAGAAAGATGAGCCTCAAGAAGAAGAAGAAAAAGCGGAAGTAGTAATACCTAAGAAAGAACAAGTTGAAGAAGTTTCTGAAATAGAATTTAAGAAACCTAAACCAAAGGAGGAAAAACCTGACGAGGGTGAAGACGAAATAACAGTTAAAAAGCCTACACCTGTTCCAGATAGAGAGGTTGAAGAGGAACAAATAGTACTTCCAAAGAAAGAACACATTGAAGAGGAAACCGAAGTTCAAATCAAAAAACCAAAACCAAAAGCAAAGAAACCAGAAGAAGGGGAGGATAAAGTTAGTATCAAAAAACATGTTCCTGTATCCGAAGAAAAAGATACTCAGGAAGAAGTTAGTGTTGAAATTAAACTACCCTCAATGAAAGATCAACCTGAAGAAGAAGAACAAGTTAGTATTCCTAAACAGCAAGAGGTTGTAGAAGAAGTTAAAATTAAAAAGCCAAAACCAAAGACAAAGGAACAAGATGAAGGCGAGGATCAAGTTACTGTTAAGAAACATGTTCCTGTTCCAGAAGAAAAAGAAACTCAAGAAGAAGTTAGTGTTGAAATTAAACTACCTCCAACGGAAGATCAACCTGAAGAAGAAGAACAAGTTAGTATTCCTAAACAGCCAGACGTTGAAGAAGAAGTTAAAATCAAAAAGCCAAAACCAAAGGCAAAGGAACAAGATGAAGGCGAGGATCAAATTACTGTTAAGAAACATGTTCCTGTTCCAGAAGAAAAAGAAACTCAAGAAGAAGTTAGTGTTGAAATTAAACTACCTCCAACAAAAGATCAACCTGAAGAACAAGAACAAGTTAGCATTCCTAAACAGCAAGAGGTTGAAGAAGAAGTTAAAATCAAAAAGCCAAAACCAAAGGCAAAGGAACAAGATGAAGGCGAGGATCAAATTACTGTTAAGAAACATGTTCCTGTTCCAGAAGAAAAAGAAACTGAAGAAGAAGTTAGTGTTGAAATTAAACTACCTTCAACGAAAGATCAACCTGAAGAACAAGAACAAGTTAGCATTCCTAAACAGCAAGAGGTTGAAGAAGAAGTTAAAATATCAATTAAAAAACCGAAGAAGAAACAGAAAGAACCTGAAGAAGAACAAGCTGAAATAACAGTCAAGAAACCAATCCCTGTTCCGGAAGGTAGAACAGAAGAAGAAGAAGAAGAAAAAGTTATTATTCCACAAAAAGAAAAAGAAGATGACGAAACAATGATTGTTGTCAAGAAACCTGCTAAGAAAGATAAACAACCAGACGAAGGTGAAGATGAAGTAACTGTTAAGAAATTGGTTCCTGTAGATGATAAAGAAGATGAAGAAGAAACCATTATTAAACCAAAGCCACGCGATGAAGAAGAAACAGATTTGTCCATTAAAAAACCAAAAGAAAAACCTGTAGAGGAAGAAAAAGATGAAGTAACAGTTAAGAAATACGTTACTGCGGAAAAAGAGGAACCCGAGGTTATTATTAAAAAACCTGTCGAGGAAGAAGTTGATGAGACATTCAAACAAAGAAAACCGAAAAAGAAAACTGAAGATGAAGATGAAGCTGATATTTCCATCAAGAAATATGTATCGGTTGAGAAACCAGAAGAAGAGGAGGAAGCTGAAGCTGTATTTATTAAGAAACCTAAAAAGGTTGAAGAACAACCTGAGGTTGAAGCGGAAGTTGAAATTAAGAAAAAGACTGAAGAAGTACCAAACGAGGAGGACGCTGAAATTATTATCAAGAAAAAGAAACACACCAAACCCCCAGTTGAAGAGGCTTCTGAAGAACTTACCGTTCAACGTCTTAAACCAGTTAGAAGAAAGTCCCAACCCGACGAGGAGGTTAGGGAAGAAGAAGAAATACCTTCCGTAACATTTAGACCCAAACTATCTAAAACAAAGGAAGATGTTGAACAGGAATTCAAGATATCTCTGGATTCATACGCGGAGGAAGAGATAAGCTTATCGTCTAAGATAAAACTGAGAAAGCCTAAAAGACAGCCAACATTTGGGGAGGAAGCTGCTGAAGAGTCTCTTAAAATTATTGAAGAGATTGAGAGCGAGGGTCCTGCAATCGAAGAAATTATTGATGAAGGCAGCGACGCCGAAGAGCTACCATCGGACGACGAGGAAATGTCTGAAAGTTTCCACGTTGCTTTTAAGAGAAAACCATCGAGAAAGTATTCAGTGCTGCACGAGGATGAAGAAGACGTAAGTCTCAGCCTGAAGAAACCACTCAAGAAGGAAGATTTCGAAGAAGCAGCTGAGATTGATATTAAAATTAAACCAAAAAGAAGAGAATCAGTATCACTTTCAGGTAAATATCAATTTACATCATCATAACATTTTTTACTTATTTTTTATAATTGTAGAAGAAGTATCTCTTAGCATTACCAAAGAAAGAGAGATTGAAAAGATTACAATAATTCACGAGGAAGAAGTTCAGAAAGGAGACGTGTACTATTCTGTCACATTCTACGATGCTGAAGCCGACCAGGCATGCGATCTGGTTGAAGGTGAAAAGGTTTACGTCATGGAGACCCAAGGTGAAT
The DNA here is from genome assembly GCA_031761425.1 of Cosmopolites sordidus. NCBI lineage: Eukaryota > Metazoa > Arthropoda > Insecta > Coleoptera > Curculionidae > Cosmopolites > Cosmopolites sordidus. The sequence goes on along the minus strand of JARFXV010000068.1, from coordinate 1,644,031 downwards.
GGTGGTTTGTAAAGAAACATCTCACGGCAGATAGTGGTTGGGTGCCAGCAAATATTCTTATGGACGAACCTCAATATATACAATTTGTCCAGAAGAAACTTAATGAGAAGATCGACAAGTTACCGGTACTGGAAAGTAAGTCGGTTTTTAATACAAATATCATTAATAAAATGTACCTGATTGTCAGAATCTGGTAATACTGTGATATTCAATAAAGTTCCTTTGGGTTTTAAAGAGTAATAAAATACAATTTACTCACTCTACAAAAAAATCTCTGACTTCTTTCTACCTGTTTACAAACTTTATGCTAATTTTTTGTAACCTAATTAACGAGATTTTATTAATGTTCAAACTGCTATTCGTGGACGTGATCGTGAATTATTTTCAATACTCTCTTTACCTTTACGAAATAATTAGTAATAATAGTAACACAAATATGTTAGGTGCTCAACTAAATTCTCCACTTTTTCCACTCCATTTAATAATAATTTAGAGAAACGTAAACGTAGCTACACACGTAGAGGAAATCCTTAAGAAAAAATCCTCCAGGATTGGCTCCCAGATATTGCTCGATAAGTCCTCTCCACCACACGGTCCACCACATGCACGGGAATTCCTCAAGGATTTCCCTCAGTACGTTTCTGTTTGCTGTTCATTTTCGGTTCAAAATTGCTGTAATCACTTCTTACAAGCATTGTAAGAATTGTCTTACAGCATTGTCTTCTAAAGCCACCCAAATAATGTCATGAGTTCAAATGTTACTTCAAAAATTCTGATTCGAGTAGGTTTGTCGGTAGACGAAACTACCTTAAGCCCCTTAAAGCCGAGATTTATTTTGGGGATCTAATACTTACTTTGAAAGCTAGTAATATTGAGTCATTTCAATTCATGTTTCTCAATTAACAGAGGTTGTCTAAAAAATTATGTTAAAATATTGAAGATATATTACAGGAAGAAAAATACCAGAAGGATTTAGATAATACATTTATTTATTCAGACAGTATGTTCGCTATAATACAACAGAATTGACGAGTAATAAATATTTCAAAAAACTCTCACATTTCCTTCTGGCTCTTCGTTTTATACTAGGATTAAAAATTTTAATATCGTGACTATTCTTAATAATGGCTTCTAATATAATTAGATATAATAATATCTAATTAAGATTAAGATTAATAATTAAGTTTTGAGCTTCCGGGATATAGAGAAAACCAACAAAGCCAAAGCAAAAGAGCGGGAAAGCATTATCCCTTCTAGAACTTAATTAGTACACATAATTAGTATGTTCATTAATGAAATCTGAAAAATACTAATTAATAATATTATATAATAATATTGTGCCTCTTTTATACAAAATCTTATAAAATCGTTTTAGCTTATTATGTATCCTATGGGGAATCATTGGAGAATTCTAAAAAAAGTGTTGTAAAATAAAAAAAAAGACAATTGGAAAAAAAGAAGAGGAGAGAATTACACAGTCAGCATAGTATTGTTAACATAATTTTCATGATTTAGCCGAAAACATAATTAATACAAACATAAATAGCCAAATTCACCAAAACAGGCTGTTCCAATAATTTAATTGAATTCAAATTGTTCTTTGTTTCCCCAAGAAAATCATTTAACGAATAATAAGCCTTGCTCAAAAAATATCTTTTAATCGCTCTCACAGACTGATCACGTGGCAGATCCCGAACACACTCCGGAAAAGTATTATATATATATATATATATATATATATATATATATATATATATATATATATATATATATATATATATATATATATATATATATATATACCAGGTGTCCCATTAAGGATGGATCGCGACCGTATCTTGAAAACTATTTATCCCACAGCTTTGCGGAAACAAATATTATACTAAAACTGACTGTGAGAAATTCACCAAAAATATTTTTAAGCTTCTAAAACGACCGCAAGAGGGCGTGACGAGCTAAACATTTTTAAAAATCTTTTTTTTTGTGTATTTTCAAGTGTTAACCGAATAAGAAAAATTCTCAGTTATAATTAGCAAACTGTCTCCTACAACTTTGTTTTATGGCATTTTGTCGTAACTTCGAGAATAAAGAAGTAGGGGGGAGTTTTACCTATTTAGATAAAAAGTCGTCTAATGTCCGTTTGCCTAAACCGATTTTCCTCAATTTGGATTCATTTAAAAGGCAATTGCTGGGACAATGAGATAATCTGGGAGATAAATTATTTAGTTTATAAATGAAACCGGGAGGTGGCGTTAGATTCAACGATTTTTTCTGAAAAAAATCAGTTATTATTTATACTACTACTACTACCTGCATTAAGTTAAAAAAATATTAACCTAATGTTTGCCTTCCTTCACACTTTACGAAAAATCGAAATATCTCTTGACATGTCAGAGATATCGATTCAGGGTTTTCACTGGATGATTCCTCTTTAAATTACCTTTCTAGCCATGTAATAAAAGCTGTACCATATTAAGACCAATTTTTAACTTAATATTACGGTAAAAATTAAAACTAACTGATTTTTTCAGAAAATTCGAAATATGTCTTGACATGTCAGAGATATCGATTTCGGGTTTTCACTGGATGATTCCTCTTTAAATTACCTTTCTAACCATGTAATAAAAGCTGTACCATTCCACTTGAAAAAACTGAACAAAACTTTAAAAAAGCTATTGTTGAATGTAACGCCACCTCGCGGTTTCATTTATAAACTAAATAATTTATCTCCCAGATTATGTGATTGTCCCAGCAATTGCCTTTTAAATGAATCCAAATTGAGAAAAATCGGTTTAGGCAAAAGGACATTAGACGACTTTTTATCTAAATAGGTAAAACTCCCCCTCACTTCTTTATTCGCGAAGTTACGACAAAATGTCATAAAACAAAGTTGTAGGAGACAGTTTGCTAATTATAACTGAGAATTTTTCTTACTCCGTTAACACTTGAAAATACACAAAAAAATGAAGCCTGTCTGTAATTTCCTGTAATTCTCGGTCTGTAATTTCCATCTCCTGCGGGTCCTGTAACATAGCAAAGCGATTCGACAAAGCAATTTCAAAATCTCTGCCCCTCTCCAGCAGCTTCCCAGAATTCACTTTGCCCCTTTTTGATCTTATCATTCTTTTGAACTCTTTTCGGCAGTTTATCTTAATCTTTGCTCGTACCATTCGGTGGTCACTTCTCACATTAAAATGGTTAAGGACAGTACAATTGCAAAATATTGCTTTATCGTTTAACATGGTGTAATCAATTTCACTTGTGAGTCCAGATGGACTTTTCCATGTCCATTTCCTGTTGATCTTTTTCTTGTAAAACGAATTCATAGTATAGAGTTCTTGTCCTTCAGCAAAGTCAACCAGCCTGTTACCTCTATTGTCCCGCTCACCGTTTTCATATGGGCCAGTTGCATTTTCACCAGTTCTTGCTTCTCCGATTCTGGCATTAAAGTCGCCCATCAGGATTTTATACCTACACTTGTCTTAGTCTAAAAGTTGGGCCACATCCATCATAAAATTCCTCAATTTCCTCATCTCGATGGCTTATAGTTGGACGATTTGAAACTTAAACTTTTTTTTCAGCTGAATGACACATTGGGCTAATCTGTTGGATATACTTTCAAATTTGACTACACTGTCTTTTAGCTTTCGATTCATGAGGAATCTAATTCCACCACATCGTCCATTCTCCGTACCTCGGGTGTAGAGTACGTGACCAATTGGTTCTAATTTGATTAACTCTTCGCCCTTTCTTCGTGTTTCACAGAGCCCAATAATATCCCAATGTATGTTATCAAGTTCGATTAACGGTTCTTGCAGTAGGGTCTTCGTTTTCATTGTCCGTATATTAAGCGTAGTAATGTCAAAATTCCAATGGCAGCCTGATCTAACCCGGTGACTCTTAGCACCTTGGGGCCTAGCACCTTGGGGCAGATCTTCCCGCTGCCGTAGGTAGTTGCCCCTTGGCCTCCGGGGAATGAGGGCCGTGTTTAAAGTGGTACGATCATATTGAAGGAATGGACCGTAATCTGCCACGCTGGTTCAATGCGAGTTGGCAGATTTTGGATCATGTTAGTCTGAGGCCTCTGCCTCGATCTGTCTGCCAAGGGTGATCCTCACAGGAACTTACGCTCCAGACGGCATAGCTCAAAGCTTCATTGTCTTACTCAAATATATATATATATATATATATATATATATATATATATATATATATATATATATATATATATATATATATATATAATAACGTATTTGCATTAATATATGCACACCTGCGCCTTTAGCATTAAAATATTATCCGTATAAACACGATATTAATAGCTGTTGTTTTTTTTGTAGAACCAAAATCACAAGAAAAACAACGTGCACCGAAATTCTTAGAAAAACTTCAACCAATCACCACTCAGGATGGTTTCTCAGTTACGTTTGAGTGCAAAGTGGAGGGTCATCCGCGCCCTCAAATCACCTGGTTCCGTCAAACTCATATTATAAAAGAATCCGTCGATTTCCAAATGACTTATACCGAAGAAAATGTCGCCAGTCTTATCATAAGGGAGGTATTTCCCGAAGATGCAGGTACATTTACTTGCGTCGCGAAGAATTCGGCTGGTTTTGCTTCTAGCACAGCTGAACTGACCGTAGAAGGTCCTCTGTCTTCGCACGGTTCCGATAGGACTCACTCCATATCACGAAAGAGTCTCTCCAGAACGTCATCTTTAGCTGATATTCTGGAAGGAATGCCTCCAGTATTTGCAAAGAAACCGAAAACGCAAAGCGTACCTGAAAAGAGCGATGTGGAAGTTGATGCCATCCTGGCTGCTATTCCTGAACCTGATATCAAATGGTATAGAAACGGAAAGAGGATAACGACGAAGGAAAATATTACCATTACCACAACTTCGGAGAACTACATGTATACCACCAAGATTAAGATTACTAAGATTATAAAGAAACAGGAGGGTAGATATAAAATTGTTGCTAAGAATAGTGAGGGTTATGCTAGTGTTGAGTTTACACTACGCGTGAGAACATCAGACAGTGAACCACCAGAAATCGTTGAACCTTTGCAATCTACAACAGTAAGAAAAGGAGAGACAGTCACACTAACAACTACGATTGTTGGAAATCCTGAACCAGTGGTACAGTGGTATAAAAATGGAAAACCTTTAGAACATCCATCGCCAAAGAGAAATGGTGACACATACGTTGTCACAATTAAAAACGCACAACCTGATGATACAGCTGAGTATACTGTTAAAGCCAGAAATTCACTGGGATCAGCAGAAACTTCAGCATTTATTACTGTTCAAGGTATGAATGATCATCCTGCTACTTTTATTGCTTTAATTTGTTTATTTAATATTTTCCTGCTTTTTTAGATACAGTACTTTTAACCACGCTTCGTTTTGCTGAAAATAAAGTTATTTGGCATAAAATGTTTTTAATTTCATTCCCGTTGTGCAATCTTGAGTTTGTTCTGTTTCTTTGCCTGTGTGTTTTAAACTTCACCGCACTCAAATATAAAACAATGCCTATTTTTCAGAATTCCCAGGCAATGCAGAACCTCCACTGTTCACTAAACGTTTCGAAGAACAAACCATTCCCGAAAAGACTCCCCTTATCTTACGCGCAAAAGTATCTGGTAATCCTGTTCCTGAAATAACATGGTTATTAAACAATCAACCTTTAGAATCATCGGATAGAGTTAGAATTTTGTATGATAGAGAGAACATCGAACTTACCATCAAAGAAACCAATTCTGAACTGGATTCTGGGAACTATAAATGTATCGCCACCAATTCGATGGGTAGAGCGTCGCATGGAGCGCCTGTTAACGTTGAGGTTGATACAGTTAAATTCACCAAGAAACTCAAGAAAACTTATGAGATCTTCGAAAGGGAAACCATAGAATTAGAGTGTGAAACTTCCCATTCTGTCAGAACGAAATGGTGGTACAATGACACTGAGATCAGTGGAATGGACCATCGCGTAGTGATACAGGACGGGAGAACGCACAAACTCATTATAAAGAATATATCCCAAAACGACGAAGGATATTACAAATGTACTGTTAAAAACCAAAAAACTGATACAACTGTTAAAGTACAACAACGCAAGCTTGAATTCGTCAAGAAGTTGCAAGACTTGGAGATCACTGAAAAGGATACCGCCATATTAGAGGTGGAAATAACGTCAGACACAGCTGATGTTGTTTGGTTTAAGGATGGTATGCCTATTGAAGAAACTGACGAGAAATTTGAAGTCGAAAAGAACAGAGGAATTCGTAAACTACTCATTAGATCCACCTCAATTCACGACGAAGGAGAGTATGCTTGTCAGTTGGTTGATGAAGAATGCAAAGCTGACGTATCCGTGATTGAACTTCCACCGGAAATAATCCGACCGCTTCAAGATAAAACTGTCACTAAAGGAGAAAAGGCTGTTTTCGAGATTGAATTCTCAAAGGGAGATGCCTTGGCTAAATGGTACAGGAACCGAAAAGAAATACAATTTTCTGAACACATTCAGCTCTCCATCGATGGTAAGACACAAAAACTTAAAATATACAAATGCGAGCCTGAAGACGAGGCCGAATACACATGTAAAGTTGGTGAGCAATCATCCACCGCTAGTCTTACCGTCAACGTTCCTTCATGCTCCTGGATAAAACCACTTCCAGAAGAAACTGTTGTTCCCGTCAACACGGATGCAGAATTCGAGGTGGAACTTTCCAGAGAAGATGTTGACGTTACCTGGTTAAGAAGAGGTACTGTTATCGAAGAAACCTCCAAATATGTCATTACAAAGAGTAAAACGTTTAGAAAACTAGTGGTACGTAAAGTGACAATGAAAGACCAGACTGATTATAGTTGCATCGTTGAAAAGTACGATTTGAAAACTTCGTCCAGGCTTAAGGTCGGTGATAGACCAACTCCACCGAGAGGTCCACTCGCTGTATCGGGTATGACCGACCAATCATTCACTATCCAATGGCAACCACCAGAAGATGAAGGAAACTCGCCTGTTCTTGAGTACATCGTTGAAATGAAGGAGGCAAAATCAAAACGAGACTTCAAGAAAATTGGTACAACTAAGGGTCATGTAACTGATCTCGCTGTTAGCGAGTTGAAGAAAGGCAAAGAATATATATTCAGAATTTATGCCAGAAATATCATTGGTACTAGTGATCCTTACTGTCCAGAAGAGGGAATCATTGCTGGATCACGAATTAGTAAGTTTAAAATGAATTATTTTATTAGGTTATGTCATCAGCTTAATTTTCGGCGTTTTTTTGATTCCCTTTGTCATTTATGTATGAAAAAAATAATAGAATTATAATCTTTGAAGTAATGTACCTCAATTTCTATACACTTTAGCCACCGTTCAGGTAGCTATCAACTCAAGGGCCAAGAAAAATTGGTAGTTTGTGATGAAGTTATTGGGGATTTTTCAAACTTCTCTAGAGGTTTCACACGGTTATCAACAGGTGATGTTGCAGGGATCGGAAGAGATGAAAATTCGAAGTGGTCAAGTCTGGAAAATCCCCCCCCCCCCCCCTCTTGCTTACGTAGAAGTTTACAAATGGCTTGGTGTTACTCCGAGCTCTAACAGTATATAACAAGGATATACTATACCCTTTATACGTTGTGTATTATTTAAATCAAAGTTTACTGTTCCGAATTCCTGCAACAACTGATTTTTTAGTTTATATTTACCGGATGGGCGTATATTTTATAGCGTTTCGAAGCTGACAGGTATTAAAATAAGTATACGGCAAGAATAAATTCTGATTCGATATGATTCTGCTGTCTCAGTAGAAGCTGAGAATTAAGTTGATGATCTAATGTTTTATCATATTGTAAACTAATTTGTATTTGCTTTAATCCTAACTCTTACGTAGGAATTGAATATCATTTTGCTAAAACCGATGAAACTTTATATTGCTTGCTTGGCATATTCCCACCCGCTCAAGCTGTCCATAAAAGTAAGTGCTTTTCATCCTCCTGCTACTTCTAGTAATGCTTACAGTAAAGAAAGTGTTATTAATAGAGATTTTATTAAATTTAGCGCCTCCATCACCACCAATTAATCTCAAAATGAAGAACGTAACTAGTCGCAGTGCCACTCTCACTTGGGAACCGCCACAAAATGATGGCGGCAGCGAAATCACCGGATACATAGTGGAAAAGAAATTAGAGTACATGCCAACCTGGGAGAAAGTGTATACTTTGGAACCATTCACTCTGGAATATACCTTCGAAAATCTGAAGGAGAAAAGTGACTATGTATTCAGAGTATTCGCTGAGAATACTATTGGGCTGAGTGCTCCAGCTCAATCTGATGTCGTGCATATGAGAAAATTAGCGAGTAAGTTAACGCCAGAACCGCAATGTGAAATTATTTTACACTATTCACAACGTGGCGTCTTATGCGATCCCAACTTAAAACGCTATGTTTCTCTTATTAGGGTAATAATTACTACTTGTTTTTGTTTAGACAACTTTTATTCATTATTACAAGGGCCTTTTAGTCGAAATTTTCAATAATAATACAAATTATTAAGTATGACAATAAAAATATACAATATATTTCTAAAGGAATATCACAAACGGTGATAATTTTTATCATTAACTTAAAAAAAAGAAACAAAAAAAATGTTGACAAATATTCCGAACCTTTTTTTCGCGGACAAAAGTCACAACGACCTAAAGGTCTATCAACCCTTTGTACTGCTTGTTGTACTTCACTTTTAGTATATTCTGAATGGTACTCCTTATTTCCTTTGGAAGTCTATAGTTGGACATTATTTCCTTTAACTGTCGTTCCCTTAATGAAAATACAATTTTTTTCAAAAAATCTGAGCATTTTGCCTTTTTATCACTAGAAATATTAGATTTATAAATAATAAAAGCGTTGATACCTGCAATATAATCATACCATAGAATATTCTCAGGGGCCATCGTCGAGTTTTCCTAGATAGTGTTGTTGAATGACAAAGTTGATCGAAGGTATCTACTTCAACTTCCGTGCTATTATAACTTAGAACAATTTCTGGTTTTTTAGATATTTCGTCAATATCAGCTTGCTTGTCCATGGTTGACAGTAAAAGGTCCATTTTATTTTTTTCGGAACATATGAAACCATTGTACTTTTTTCATCAAAGACGAAAATAGAAGAGTTGACAGCCTTCCCTTTTGTTTCCAGTAACTGCGTTTGTATTTCTCTCGTATTTTTATGCATTATCCCGACTATGTCTAGTTTTTTTCCAATAGTTTTTCTGCCACCTCATAAGAGCTGAACCAATTGTCCAATGTACAATTACGATTTATATCCTGTATAGGTTAGGTCAAAGATAAGAATAGAATATCGGCTATTCCTTTAAAATTATTGATTGATTTGTCCGTTACTTTGTGATAGTTCATTTTTTAAAAGGGAATAAAACAATGTTTTACTTTGTTATCTATCACTTTTATTTTTAAACAAAATTTGTGTGGCTATAGTTTCGTAAACCGATTTTGCATTCTCAAACACTACTTTAAAACTAAGGTTTTATAGCTGTTTATCTATTCTATGTACCTAATTTGATACTTTTATTGTGGTTAATTTTTTACAATATTTTAAATAGTGGGGAATTTGGGAAATCCGTCTGATCGTTTAATACCTGTCTAGACGGATCTTTATTATATTTATAAATTCCAATAGCTTCTAAAATGTTAAATTTTTTGCTTTTGGGCGCTGTATGTAAAATTTTCAAATTTGTAATCTCGGGAATATATGTCCGGGATCTATGAAATGGTTCGCAGAATTAGAGTGTTGTTTCTTTAATATGTATGCAGATTTATGTTGTTTGTATCTGGTCTGGAAATTTCTACCGGTTTGTCCCACATAGCAGCTACTGCACTCGTTGCAAATTAATATATAAACTCCAGATTTTGTATTTGTTGATGTTTTATCTTTGGCATTAAAAATGAATTTACTGGTTGACTGGATGGTTTTAAACGCTATTTGTAAATCATGTTTCCTCAAAGAACGAGTTATTTGTTCTGAAATTGGACCGAAATAGGAAATTTTACAGCACTTCTTTTCATTTGTTTGTTTTACTTTTGGATATACTTGATGAATTAGTAAATGTTTCCGTTTTTTATTTATTCAGTAAATCATTCCTTTTGCTTTGAAGCCGTTATTTTGTGCTATTCATTTTATTTTTTGCAGCTCTATTTTTCTATTATTTTCAGATAGTGGAATTGCGAAAACTCGGTGGATCATAGACTTATATGCAACATATTTATGTGTAATGGGGTGGATTGATTGTTTTGTAATTGTTGTACCTGAGTATGTGGGTTTTCTATAGATATTAAATTCTAGTTTATTATTTTGTTTGGATATTGAAAGGTCTAGAAAATTTATGGTTTGATTTTGTTCTTTTTCTAGTGTAAATTTTTTTTTTGATGGATACTATTTAAATGCTTTAATGTTCCTTCTATTTGTATGTCATTTTCAGTATAATAAACCACAATGTCGTCTACAAATCTAAACCAAAACAATATATTTTTTGCTTTATCCGTTTTTAAAAAATTATGTTACAAGTTTAACATAAACAGTTCTGATAATAAAGGGCTTAGTGGCGAACCCATTGCTAGAGCATCCTTTTGTTTATAAAAAACGTTATTAAATTGAAAATAATTTTCATTAATTCATAAGTTAAAAAGTTCTAAAATATCTTGCTTATAATTGGATTGATGTTATTTTTTATTAGTATATTATCTATTAATAGCAGACAATCTTTGTTCGGAATATTCGGGAATATGTTGCTAACGTCAAAAGATGCTAGAAACCCGTTTTTTGGTATAGATAGTTTGCTAAGTTTTTTTGTAAGGTTCACCGAGTTTTTTATTGACTGTTTTGGCGCGGAATATGTTATGTTTTTGAAGATTTTATTTAAGTAAAAATCTAGGTTTCTTAAAGGGCTATTTGTGTATGAGACTACCGGTCTTATTGAAAAATTTTCTTTATGAATTTTAATTAAACCGTACAGTTTTGGAGGAGTAGGATTCATATTGACTATTTTATACTTATCTTCGTTTGACAAAATGGTGTTAATATTTTTTATTGTTGATTTTAACTTATTTTGAATTGTTGTGGTAGGGTTATTTTTTATTTTGACGAGGTCTCCATTATCTGGAAAGTTTTAAATTTTTGTTTCATAACTTTCTTTTTCTAGAATAACAATTGAATTCCCTTTATCTGCTTTAGTCATTTTTAAATTATGGTCTTCATCTTTGTTATGATATTCTCGATTTATTTCTAAAGTCCTTTTAATTTTTTCTTTTGTAAAATTAGAATTAGGGATATTTTCATGTGCTAGTTCTACTTCATATATTATATGATCCAAACCTTTGTTTTGTTTAATATTTGGGTTAAATTTCGAGCCATTTTCAATCAATTTAATCTCTCTATTCGTGAAGACCGTATTTCTATTCCTTTCTTCTTTCCCTATATATGGTTTCGCTGAACACATGTAAAAAGTTTAGCATTGCACATAGTGACAAACCTCAAGGCGTACTTATCAGGCTTGTTGAGTAGGTACATTTTAAACGGGCATATACCCCTAAATCCCAACAATGTCGTCTATAGTAACCAACTCAGAAAAAGTATAGTTTTCTCTGCAACGACCTTCAAAGATGTCCCAAATTACCGCAAATATATCGATTTTCTTTGTTCTTCTCAAATGATTTTGTCGTCAAACCTAAGACAGTTGATCAAGAATGCAAAACGATTTTTGGACATAACCGCCCTAAAAACGGGCGGTCTAAACTCTGAAGACCATATATCATTCAAAGTGAGATGGGCTTTCTCCATAATGCCAGAAAGATAAAAAAGGCCAAGTAATGCACAAATTTCAACTAGGTTTGTAGGACCGATATATATTTGTTTGTAACGTTTTGTAACGAGTACTTCTAAGTTAAATTTGTTCGTTGGTATACTTAACCACTATGTCTAATATTTCATCTATAAAGAAACTTTCCAATTTTTTTCTATATCAATTAAATTTTTTTTGCGAGTTGTTTTGACCCAGGTAAGTGCAATACGATTTTCTCTCGCTAGTTCTTTTGTTTTTGGCGGTGGAAATTTTGCAAGTACCACTTGTGACTATTTTTTGCAAATTAAACTTTTCTGGTTTCAGACTCACAACGGCTCATAGTGGTTAGAAACTCATCGGGTACTTCATTTAGTTGTTCCTGGACATTACGTGAATCAAACTCATCATCTTCCACACTTTTGACTCTTCATAGTCATCAATCTCACTGTCGTCACTATTAATTTCCAGTCCATCATCTGTTTCATTTTCAAATTCACGTATTATTTGCTCTAATTCACTTTTTTTAACGGCCGTTTTCCTTTATCCATTTTGTCAACAACACTCATGTACTTTCAAACGCGCACAATTTGTATTTATTTTTAACGCAATCAACAATGAATCAATCAATGATGAGTCGATTTTACCGATCCCTAAAAAGCAGAAAACTAACTGAGAGCCTAAAATACTTCTTACATAAAGCCTGGAAGATACTGGAAAGCGCGACCTTCAAAAAATTAGTCCACGCGCAAACACGATTTCTATTTTTTTTGCGGTCGTTGGCAACGCCACGTTGTGGTTCTAAGGTTAACTATCTTCATAGAGATAGTCACGAAGTAACAAAACGATGATGATGTTAACTGATGTTAAACCTATTTTAACAGCTGTACCATCACCGCCAACACCACCATTGGAGATAAGAACTATCGGTCCGAACGCTATTGTTGTCGAATGGGGAATACCAGAATCAGATGGTGGTTCTCCATTATTGGGTTACAACATCGCTATTAAGGTAATGACAAATATTTCTTGATTGAAAAATAATTAAAGGTACAATCATATTTTTAGGACACCAAGAAAACCATGTGGATGGAAATAGGAAAGACACCCAAAGGTGTCCAAAAATTCACCATTCGAGACTTACAAGAAGATCACGAGTACATGATTAGGATCTTCGCCAGAAACGAAATTGGTTTAAGTGGTCCATTAGAATCAGATGAACCATTCAAAGTTTTGCCGTCAGGCGGTATGTATTTTGTAATACTTTTACTAGAAGTATATTGGAAACATTATTTTCCAGAAATATTTGAGATAACTGTTTCTTTAATTATGTTAATAATATAAAGTAAAGGTTCTTTCAAACTGAGTGTTTGTTCTTAATTCTTGAATTAAACACAGAATTTATTGATTTCAAAAAACTTTATACTAATTATTGACGTATAGGTTATGGTATTTAAAGACGAAAGAGAATATCTGCTCTCCAAGCTCCACAGACTCTTTTGTCAAAATTTTGGATTACATTTTGGCATAACCATGGCTCAATCTCACCAATAACTCGAATAATTTCATCCATTAGTTTAGGAATCGATAGAGGCTTGTTCTTATAGACCTGGCTTTTCACGTAACCTCAAATAAAATAACAACATAACAATTAACCCGTCCAGGAAATTTTTCTCTCAATAAATCAACTGTTTCATTAGCAGAGTGAGATGTAGCGTAATCCTGTTGGAATCACATATTTTCCAGATCAATATTATACGGTTCAATTACACCTTCTGGCCATAATGCACACCAAACAGTGACTCGTTTAAGATGTAAAGGTTTCTCACGAATGAATCGTGGATTTTCCTTACCCCAACTGTACCAATTTTGTTTATTAACATCACCACCAGTTTGAAAATGTGCTTTATCTGAAAAGATGATTTTTTTTATATATATATATATATATATATATATATATATATATATATATATATATATATATATATATATATATGCAGTGTTAAAATTCTTTGGACTGAAAATTCTTTCGTAGAATACGCCATGTTGTCAATTCAGTGAGCAACACTTTCACGTACCAAATCAAAAAGTTTACATATTGATCTTCTTTTATCTTCCACCGAACCAGTTTCTTGAAATCTTTGAACGATTCGATTGATAGTGTTTTCAGATGGAGAATGGTGCAAACCGTAAATATCAAGTAATTTTCTAAAAACATTATTCACTGAACGCGCATTTTCATAAAATAATTTAACAGTTTTAACCCCTTGTTGTATTTTGTACGACACCATTTTTATAAATCTCTTACATTATACTTTTGAAATGAGACTAGACCTAATCAAATTCACAACGCCATCTGTGTTTTATACAAGAACTAAACAAACTGCCTCAATTTGAAAGACCTGTTATATAATATGTCTTACAACAAGGAGAGTTTTTTACAGCCAATCGGATTTTTTCCAAACATAAATATCATAATTCTGTAATAGGAATTCGATCAAAGAATATCGGAAATTCTAAAAAAAATCCCAAGAAAATTGAATAACTTAATTTTTTATGGTTGGAAACCAAGAAAAACATTAAACAGGTTCTACTGAAGTCACTACATCTTTGTGCATCGAATATATAGGCAATGGGCCTGCAATGGAAATTCACGTTCATTGAAATGCAGTATATCAGAACAAACTCCCGAATAACTTGGATGGATAGGAGGACTAACAACGAGATAAGAAATATAACGAGTGCTCGAAGGATGGTAACGAAACGGATAAAGAGTAGTTGGTTAACCATGTACTGCCAATCAATACCCAAAAGAATATTTGAATGGAAACCGCGAGACTGGAGAAAAAGAGTAAAACAATGATGATAGTGGAATGAGGGATGCAATGGAAAGCAGAGATTTAGATGAAGATGACATCCTCAATCGAGAAGTTTGGAGAAGGAGAACGGATACACTATAGCTGCATATTTTTCATGGTGACATTTAAGAAACTGAATATTTGACATCAGTTAATAAAAAGAAATCTACCAATAAGAATGATGGAACTTCAAAATTAGTTAAAACATATTTTTTTGCCCAAAATCGGTTTCGATTCCTTTATTTAAGAAATTCAGACTAAGATTTACGATTTGAACAAGATTTCAACCAAATGGCGGCTCTTTTTGCAGACACGGATCCGCTCGCGGCAAATTTCGATGTGTCTGGCGCACATTTGGCGATTCTGGCCTGATGAATGCTAGTTTTCAAGTCGTAAATAGTCGCGCGTTTATTGCTAGAAATCTGTGTTTTCACATGTCCCCAGAGAAAATAATCTCAAGGACTTAAATCGTATATCTCGGCGGCCAAGCGATGGAGCCATTTCGTGAAATTATTGAGTCACCGAACTTGGCTCGCAATAAGCCCATGTTTACTCGAGAAATATACAGTGGTACGCCATCCTGTTAAAAATAAACGTCATCTGCATCGATTCCATCAAATTCCGGGAAAAAAGGCCTAACTCTTGCGAGCGACGAGCAACCGAGACGTTGTCATTTTTGGTTACACTTGCTTGAACGACGCCAATATTGTTAACACTTACAACTTTTTTGTTGTACAGTCACCACACCATCATGGAGAGTAAACTCGCTTTCAAATTTTCTAATAACACGATCAATAGCCTGTTCAGAAGGATCACCACGGCAAATACCACGATCTAAATTGATCACTGAGTAGCACGAAGGAATAGCAAATTTACATAATAAAACTGGACAATTTCCAAACGTTCTTCTAACGTCTAAAGAACCATGGTGAACCAACCATGAACCGTGTTTTTCCTACATTATAACGTAAACTAACGATTTATGCTTAGAGATGCATCAGCGACTGAGGCTATTTAGCTAACCGCACTTAGCACTTTATTGGGGGGAAAGCCTACCGACTGGCGATTGACTAACGTAAAATACCTCTCAGAAGGCATACGGACCTTACCCAGACTCAAACCAACTTGACTGAAAGAAAATTCCTTGTCGGATTTTACATTGTTGCCTATTGGAATACAGTAGGCAAGCCTGGTCCCTACTCGACAAGGCCATGCTTCCAAGCACTAATCCTTAGAGAGCCTTACCGGCTGAGAGACGGGTTTTAGCCTTTACAGGTCAGGTTTCATCTTTCCTTCGCGATTCCTTACTCGCTATTTTTGATTCTGGAGTATAATAATCTCTCTCCTTCCCGCCGAGATCGATTCAGAAGTCTCTTACTGATTTGTAATCGGATGTTTTTTTTGATCTTCGATAAACAACTTCGGAACTCATCGGGCACGTATTTTATTGAAGCTAAGATGTTTTCTGATGCTTGTTTGAGCACTTCTAAAGCTAATACCCACCTTTAAAGTGATTTCATAAATAGTGAGCCACCAGTCATCTTTGATAAGGTTTCAAACTGCACTAATATTATCAGAAGAGACACTTGACCTGTGACAATGATTAGGACCACTCTTAAACTTCTTAGCCGAACCAAACACTTGGGTCTTAGACACGGTATGATCACCATATTGAACCTTCAATCGAGTTAATATTTCGGATGATTTAAAGCCTTCCTTAGTTAAAAACTTTATTATAACGCGTTGCGCAGCGGATGGTGATACTGCGCAGCGGATACTGACAAAAGAAGTGAGTAAAACAGCTCACCGAGTACTTCCCCCCACTCC
Organism: Cosmopolites sordidus; assembly: GCA_031761425.1. Lineage (NCBI taxonomy): Eukaryota > Metazoa > Arthropoda > Insecta > Coleoptera > Curculionidae > Cosmopolites > Cosmopolites sordidus. The sequence continues at coordinate 1,627,487 of JARFXV010000068.1, read as the reverse complement.
TAATACATTACACTGCAACGACGTACACTGACACCCCGCTCGTGATTGGCTGAGGAAAGTAATTGTAAAATTCCGGTTTATATTTGATTCATCCTCATAATTTAACACCTTTAAATTATATATGCGTATAAATCTGCAACTACTGACGTATTGGAAGTCAACATAACATGGACAATTATGAACATAACCCCAATTGCCTGAAGAAGAGGTCGGAAATTGGATTGACACGCTTTGTCGGAAGTAGTTGGAACGGATATTTGTCGATTTTTTTTTAAACATTAATACCATTGAATGTTATTTCACATAAAAAATAGTTTCAAAATATATGATTTGGTTGTTACTTTATTTGAATTTTAAATTCAAACGTACTAAAAAAAATCACCCTTCAGAAAGGAAGCTAATTTACAACAACGAAAACACCCCACCACCTATCGGAAAAATATTTGGCTTTTTACACGATCTCTGTAGATTGTACAATGCATAAATCAGGTAATTGTGGCAAACTTCAGACGATTTTAAAATGATTTTCCAACAAAATATTCCTTTTCACTATGGGCTAATTCTCATCGATTTTTGAAATGTTTTATGTTTTGCGTTTCTGGAGATTTCGAACGGCTTTTCACAATAGCGCTAATAAACTCCAAAATATTATATTTTTTTGACAGAACTGACAATTTTCGTTGATTCTTTTATTGTTTCACGAGTTTTCTGTTCAGGAGAAAATTCCCTCCTGCGCCCTACTGGAAAAAGATTAAACAAGACAAGCAAAACAATGCGTAAATCACGATGATACTTTTCTAGATGCGGACCAAGATGATTTTAGAGAAGTAACGTCAGAGAGAGAACCAACTTCGAGGAGCTCCGAGACGACAACGTCCTGGCTTCGCGAGAACAGCATGGACGCGGACATCAGCTCGTACGCTAAAGGAAAACTCCTGAGAAAAGACGAATACTTCTTCCGGATATGGTGTTATGCAACCAAGTTGTTCAAATAAATTTGAACTAGAAGAAATAATCCTAAAAAAATATATTTTATAAAAGCCTGATAGATGTATATACTTATTGTAACTTTTTCTTATTTATATTCTGTATTATTTTAGACTAAACCTACATATTACTATTGTTTATGTAAAGAATTCCTTTATTTATAATTTATTCGATAGTTTCTACCAAAATGATGACGACAATCATTAGAATTGTCCTTATTTTTTAGACTTAGACAATGTTTTTTTGCCTCAATATTGAATATGTTTCAGTAACAGAGCTATTTAAACCAGTAATGTACCAACCGTTAAAATTGTGTCCAGTAGGACTAGAGAAATGTGCGAGTTGTGAGCGAACAGTAAGAAAATTTTCTTTTGGCACAATTTTAACTACGGTCCACCATTGAGGCATTTGTGATACTGAACGTGAATATCCTTAAACTATTCTAATAGGACAATCGTGTGCCTCGCACAAATACTGCTACATTTAATAAATATTATGAACGAAACAGTTATACGACTATATATCTATTATTTAATATTTTGAAATTTTATTTATTTAAACGAATGTGTTTTTTCTTGTTTTCTATTTTTATTCAATATATTTCAATTGTTAATATCGAATGCTGCTGTTTAGCTTGCTTTAGTCAAATTAAGAGAGACTAAATATAGGTGCATAAAAGTTATCGACATTTTTCTAAAGAAAGCCGAACAGTTTTGTGTATTTTAAAATTAAATTTTTCCCATTTCTCGAATTTGTTTTGTTATTTTTTGTAATCTTATTCTTAATTTCCCAAAATTCCTGTTCCCCTAACTTTTATATTCATAATAAAGGTTCCAATAGAAGAATTAATAAAATGACCAATATATATATATATATATATATATATATATATATATATATATATATATATATATATATATATATATATATATATATATATATATATTATTATTATTCACGTATGGGCCCTGGTGGACCACGCGAAGTACAATTAGAGGCGTTTGTTGTTGTTAGCCTTCCTTTGTGCCCATACTGATTTCATTCGTTCGCTGTGAGCTTGTTTCCTTTCGTCAGACCAAGTTGTTCCAGTCTTTTCATTTTTTCTCTTTTACATTTTTCTCCCTGGCCAACTTTCCAAACGTCAACCTTGTGTCTGAAACAGCCTCTATCCTGAATTTCACTTTGTGTAATATTTGCTGATCTTAGGTCCTCTTTAATTTACTACTTTTAATTTACTACTTTAATTTACTAATTTTCTACTTTAGCTTTACTCCTATTTTCATAAAATTCGACTATTTGTCTAGTTAACCTACTCGGATTCATCCGTTTTATGTGTCCGTAAAACTTAAGTTTTCTTTTTCTCATATCGCTATGTATATCTGTGTATTGTTTGATTTCTTGGTTTTCTCGAAATCGGTATGTTGTGCTATTTATTTGTTTGGGGCCTAATATTTTTTATGATTTTTCTTTCCTTTTTTTCAATGTCCTCGATGTCTCTCTTTCTATTCAAAATGAGCGTTTCCGCAGCATATAGACATTCTGGCTTAATAACTGTGTTGTAATGTCTCAGTTTTGTGTTTTTAGATAGGCATTTTTTGTTGTAAATGTTTTGTGTCTCAATGCCGTTTCCATTTTTTGACATCTACCCTTATTGGCCGCTTTTTCCAACCCATTTTCCATGATTATTTCGCCCAAATATTTGAATTGAGAGACTCGTCTGATGTTACCATATTTTGTTTTTAGAAATGGCGTTCTTAGTCTGTTGCAGGTCATGTATTGTGTCTTTTCAAAGGAAATTTGGAGTCCTACATTTTCTGCTGTTTCTTTTAGGATTTCAATCTGTTTCTGTGCCGTTAATACATCTTGAGCTAAAATTGCTAGATCATCAGCAAATGCCAGACAATCAATTTTGATGTTGGTTCTCCCCAGTTTAATGGGCTGGTCAATATTCAGGGCCGACTTTTTTTCACGCCACTCCTGTATTACTTTTTCTAGAACACAGTTAAATAAAAGTGGCGAGAGTCCATCCCCTTGTCTCACTCCAGTTTTAATTTCGAAGGGCTCCGAGATCTCACCCATGAATTTAACTTTTGACCTTGTGTTAGTTAACGTTGCTTTAATAATTGCCAGCGTTTTCAGATCTAGTCCTTGTTCTTTCAAGATTCGGAATAAAGATTCGCGGTCAATAGAATCATATGCTTTTTTGAAATCCACAAATGTACAGACGAGATTTTTATTGTACAGTTTTTGATGTCTTAGAATCAACTTCAGATTCAGGATCTGTTCAGGGCAGGATCTGCCCGGTCGAAAACCTGCTTGATATTCACCAATGTTAGGTTCTAACCGTCCCTGTTCTAACCGTCCCTGATAGTTTAGTATTTGTTCAAAATATTTCGCAAGTTCTTTGCAATTTTCTTGGTTATTTAGAGCTAATTGTCCATTTTCCTTTTGGAAGCAAAGACTTTGGGGTTGATAGCCTGTTAATTTAGTTTTAAATGTTTTGTAAAAGTTTCGGGTGTTATTTTTTTGGAAATCTTTTTCTATTTCATTAAGTTGATTGCTTTCATATTTTCTTTTAGTTTGTCTAATTAGCTTCGATGTTTCTTTTCTTACTTCCAAAAATACGTTATAGTTTATTGCTGTTTTTTGACTGTTCCAATCTTTGAATGCTTTACTTCGGCTTAATACTGCTTGCTCGCAAACTTCATCCCACCATGGATGTTTTCTACGTTTTTGTAAAGGGACCAACTTTAAGGCGGTTTTAGTAATTTTTTGTTTCAATTCTTGCCAGTTCTGTGCTGGTTGTTTATCAAGCTCTTCTGTTAGGCCTGGTTTTATTTTCGTTGGATCGAACTTTGTTATTAGCAGTCTCTTTTGAATAAGTTTTCGAGGTTTTAAGCTAAGTTTGATTCTAGTCAAGTAGTGATCCGTGTCTATGTTAGCTCCTTTCCTGACTTGAACATTCAAAATCTCTTTATAATTGGGGTACGAAATGGCAACAAGGTCAATTTGAAATTCACCTATGTACGTGTTTGGGCCCAGGTTTTTTGTTTTGTTATTTTTTTCTTAAAATGTGTTGACATTATTTTTAGATTAAACTGCGCACATAGTTCAACCAATCTGCTACCATTATAGTTAGTCCATTTATGAGCGGGAAAACTGCCGACTGTTTTCCTGTACTTTTTTTCTTTCCCTAGTTGGGCGTTGAAATCACCCAATAGGATTTTTACATGGTTGGGGGGAATTTTAGAGATAGTCTTTTCCAGAATTTCCCAGGACTTATTTACTTTTTCAGGATTAGATTTATTTTCTTCGTTAACTGGGAGGTGTGCATTGATTAATGTATAGTTTTTGTTAGCACACTTCCTCATATAGACTTATGACACTATCCCTCGATAGTGTCATAAGTCGATTATTTACTGGCTGGACATTAGTTATAGAACCAAGAATGTTTCTTGAGATAGCGAAAACAACACCGAGATGTGGTGTATTTTTGAGTATTCTTTTGTCAGTTTTACTTTTAAAAATTCTGTAGTTGCCGAATTCCAAGGTGTTATTATCTGTCAATCTGGTTTCTTGCAGATGAAATTATTCTACTTTGAACACTTAAAATAATTAAATCCAAATAGATTTCCCATTATACACCAAATTACTTTTTTATCTTCTGGGCGCGCGTTTCGATAATTATATAAGAATCATCAGGCGATGACCCAATCTAATCCTAAAACCAAACTATGTTCTATTTATATTAAAACCGCACCTAATGAAGCGTGTAAAAATAATATTCTTTGAAGTCAAGCCTTACTTTTTAATTAAAAAAGTTGACTGAATAAAATCAGTTCGTAGCTTTCTTAAGCTAGGTTCACACCAATAAAATTTTGCGTGTGTGTTGAATTTACTGGAACAATTTGTTTGATTTATCTGGTGGACAACAGAAGGTTCGTGTGCTTGCTGAACGGCAACAATATTTGTGTGTTAAGCTGGGTCCACATCAATACAATTTTGCGTTGTGCGGGCTGTATGTGTTGTATGTGATGTGCCTATGCGGCAATGTAGACGCTCTGACACACAAAGTAACATATAAAAAATGTCACCGCACAGCATGCACATGAATCATCTGTTGTCCACTAGATCATTCAAACAAATTGTTCCAGTAAATTCAACACACACGCAAAAGTTTATTGGTATGGGCCCAGCTTCAGAGTGTCTACATTACCGCGCAGGCACGCCACATACAACACATACAGCTCGCATAACGCAAATTTGTATTGATATGGACCCAGCTTTTACTTTTGCATATTTGATTTTTTTAAGAAGTTAACAGTGTTAAGAAGTTTTAAGTTACAAATATTTATATTGCGGTCATGTTGGAGTGTACCTTGGGCAACGCAAGATTTCTCATGTCTCACATATCTAATGTTGTTAATATGGACATTTTACTTTACCAAATATAACGGGTCTTTCAAATTGAACGTTTTTTTTTCTTGAATTGTGAATTTACCTACGTCTAGTCTCATTTCAGACATTTTTAAAAATGGAGACGTACACACTATAACAACGCGTTAAAATTGTTGAATTATTTTAAGAAAATAAGCGTTCAGTGAATAATGTTTTTAGAAAATTACGTGATGCTTACGGTTTGCACAATTGTCCATCTGAAAGCAGTATCAATCGAATTAATTTTAACTGGGGTGCCCGATACATGATGGACCCGGGCGTAGCCAGGATTTAGTTTGGGGGGGGGTTTAGTTTGAAGTAAATAAAACAACAAAAATATACTACTCGACAAGAGATGGCGTTACTGTGCGCAACGTCCACTAGTTCGGATATATATTCAATTCAAATGTAATAATTTTACTCTCTTCACTCCTCGTATTTTTTCGGTATAATATTAGGTAATATTTGGCTTATTTCGGGAGGGGGGGGGGGGTTGAACCCCCAAAACCCCCCCCCTGGCTACGCCCGTGATGATGGAAATTAATTTTAAATAAGTATGCAAAGATTAATATCTATAATTTCCACTATAAATTGCTTTAAAATAAAACTACAGTTTTATACGATTTTCACTGAATTATATTAATCTGACAGATGACATCTTTAGATGTTAGGTATAAACTAAATTAGTTCTATCTAATTACGGTTACAATATTCCTTAAAAATACTGTAATTTTTTTATGACACTGAAACTAAACAAAACGATCAAAGCCCACACTATTTTACAGATGGAAAAAAGTGTTGAATTAAAAGTTTAATAAAGGTGAATTGTTTGTTACTATTTGGTCATTTAACATTATATTCGAACCTTTTTATTTCTATTATTTTATTTATTAATTTCTAACGATTTCAAGGACAGTTTTTGTCATTACTTAGCAGGTGTTCCAAATAAGCTGAATCAGTTCTTTTATGTATATGATTATTTGTGTTCTGATATTCGTTTTTTGAACATTCCGCCAGTTTGACCAATATAAGCTTTTGAACAATTAGAACAAATTAACGTATTGGGATTTTATCTAATATTTTATCTTTAAAAATATCAAATTTTTGATAGATTTGCCCAAATAATTGTTTGTTTTAAATGCTATTGCGTAATTGTGTCTATTTAGAAATTTTGCTATTTCATTAGAAGATTTTCCTCTATAATTTAATAAAGTGTAGCATTTATTGGATAAATTTTCGCTAAAGCTTTTTTATATATAATATTTTGTTTAAAATATTATCTATGAGATCAGATTTATATTTATTATTAACTGCTATTTGTTTAATAATGTTAAGTTCTTTATTAAAATTATTCTGTGTTAATGGAATATTTATTAACCTACGTATCGTGCTATTGTATGTTGCAATTTTATGTTGGTATGGGTGAGTAGAGTTGTATTGTAGTATTTCTGTGTGTGGATTTATGATAAATATTAAAAGTATGATTTTTATTGATATTACTAATTGTTAGGTCGAGAAAATTGACTCATTTAGTTACTTCCATTTTTATTGTAAATTTAATATTCTGATGTAAACTATTGACAACCAACTTGTCTAGGTGTAAAGCAAGTAATTATATCGTCTACATATTCATATCATTATATAAAATTATTGCTTATGTTATTGTTAAATATGACTGTTTCCAAATCATCCATAAATATTTCTGCTTATAATGGGCTGAGAAGATTACCCATTATTAAGCCTTCATTAGAATAATAAATGTTATCGTTAAATTGAAAATAATTTTGTTTTGGACAAATATCTATTAAGGTTAATATCTCTCGTTTTATTATTACATTTGTATTATGTTTATCTAATAATTTGGAAATTATCTTTATTGAGTCTTTAGGAGGAATGCTAGGAAAAAGATTTTATACATCAAACGATATTAATTTTGCATTAGTAGGAAGTGATGATGAAAAAATAATAATGGAGTATGCAGTATTCGCATATAGAATTATTGGACCTTTATTTTTTGAAAATGAAGAACATCAATCAGAAATGATAAATACCGAACATTAAAGGCATATTCTTGTAAACTCTTATTTTCCTCAATTTGGAGACGCTCAAGTCTATTAGTTTGAACAGGATGATGCCACAAATCATACTTCGAAGGCTGCAATAGTGCTTTTAAAGAAATATTTTTAAATTTTCTATACTTATAACTTCCAAAAATCGATAACTGAAATGGTCTCTAAGATCTCCAAAGCTAACTGCCTCTGACTTCTTTTCTTTAGGGTTATCTTAAAGAGAGAGTTCACATTAATAAGCTTCAAACATTACATCAGCCCATCGACAAGAAATTGAGGAAATATGTCAGAAACACTAATTAAGATTATGGAAGATAATGTAAAAGGAAAATCAATTTAAGAACGCGACTTTACGCGACAGAAAACCGAACTTTAACATATAAGTTTAATAACTAATATTTACTATAATTTTCTTATATATTTTTTAAATCTTAAATGGGATAAGGGGGAGTCGCCGAATTTGGACCGCTGCCTAGATTGGACCACCACTCTATCTAGGTCGGATAACACATATATGTCCTAATGTGAGTACTATATTGAACATTAACGTAAACCACGTTGCTGCAAAAAGTAGTGATGCAGTACATGGTTTGACAGTGGAGCCAGAGGAGAATTAGTGTTTTAATAGATCGAAAATAAATAATTTAATAAACAACGAAACAATTTTGGTCATTGTTAAAGTAAGTAACAATAAATTGAATTACATATTTTCTAAGCAAATTTATTCAGATACAAAATTAGTGTGATAGTTTTATTGGCACAATTTTTAAAATAGGGTTATGTAGTATATTTTGGCATTATAAGTCAAGTTGCTTAGATTGGACCACATGGCAGTTGCCCAAAATGGACAGTTTCAATTTAAGCAACCCTGATAAACTACAATTCCGAATTAATATTGTATGTCTTTTAGGGCACATATGGCTAAAAGACGACATTACTGACGTTGATCCGAAAGTGATTTATTAACGACTGCTGCAGCTTATAGGAATGACCAGGACCAGCTGATACTGCTTCAAACGAGTGTAGTCGTATTTATCATGTACCTAAAGTAACTATAATGAGTTATGCGGATAAAAAAATACTACTGGAAATAAAGTGCAAGCCCTTGGTAGACAGCCCACATTTACTAAAGACATGGAAACAATTCTAACCAAACATATTTCAACTTGAAGAATGTTTTTTTGGTCCGAGAAGTGCGAAAACTAGCTTTTGAAGTCGCTGAAAAATACTCTTTCCCATATACATTTAATAAAGAAAAGAAAATAGCAGGGAAAAAGTGGTTCTACTCATTTATGCGCAGAAATCCACAGCTGTCAATACGAAAACCTGAAGGTACCTCAATGGCAAGAGTACGAAGCTCCAACAGAGAGAATTTTTTTGATATTTTTTTGATATTTTAGAAAAAACTGTGGACGAGTTTAATTTTAATTTCACCGCAGAGGCTATTTTTAATGTCGATGAATCGGGATTTTCGACAGTATAAAAACTTTACAAAAGGTGGGTGCTCGTAAAGATAAACGCTTATGTTCATTCGATGATCATGTTTAAAAGAGAAAAAACCAACAAAGGCCTTCAAATTGAGGTACCCCCGGCAGGCTTTGTTACTATATCAGAATCAGGTTACATAAATTCCATAAATCAGGTTTCATAAAATTGTTTTTTGAGTGGTTGAAACATTGCAAAAATCATGTAAACTGCAATCAAGATAAGAAAGTCCTTTTACTGCTTGATGGGCATACGACTCATAGCAAGAACTTAAACGCTTGTACTTTTGCTAGAGAAAATGGAAAGTATTACTACAGTTGCCCGGGCATACCACCCATCGTTTGCAACCTCTAGATGTTATTTTCTTTGGACCGCTACAGAAATATTTTGTTCGGGTGCAAGAAACTTTTCTTTGTCAATATAAAGGTGATAATATATATCATATGGCAGAGCGGCAACTGTGGCAGTAGCTGAAAATGCCTTTCGTGCCACTGGTATTTGGCCAGTTAACAGACATGTCTTTCATGATAACCGCTTTGCACCAGCAGATATGCTACAACCTCAACATTGTGTTAACGCTACTGAAATTGAAATAATTACTGGAAATTCAGCAAGTACGTCAATACCCAATGACAGTGAAATCGGTAGTGATTCCTTGTTGTTTATATTTTTCAGGAGTAAAAGCGTAAAAACTTTGAGGATATTCTTCATAAATTATAAACCTCTAAAACACAAAATCCAGGTCCATCGTCTTCTCGAGCACAAGGCAGTATTGCTCAGAAAGCACAATTATTATGAACTATTGATAACGTTCTGGAATTAAAGGCATCGAAGAAAATATTAAATACACACAATCACAAAATATTGTGAAGAAAAGATGTGGCAAAGAAGAGAAGATTAACCGAACACTCAATTTTTAAAACTAATTTTTTATGATAATAATAAGTAAAAAAAAAGAAAATAATTACGTTAATTTGAAGATAATAATAATAATAATAATGTTTTATTAGCCCAACAGGATAACCCAATTACAGAGCTAATTACTAATATCTAATGTAATCAATTACAAAATATAATAATAATTACTCTAATCTCTACAATATTGAACAAAATAACATACTATAATAGAAAAACATAAAATTAAGTAAAATTCAAAGAGAAAATGAAGTAAACAATAAATTAATTAGGTTGAAAGTAATTGTCTATACTGAAAATAAAGTAAAGTTACACAAAAAAAAACCGTATTACCTTTAATAAATACAACAAAAACAAACTCAATCATTGACTCATAAAGTAATTACGCATGTCAATATGTGGCACCGTGAACTATTATTCATATCACAATCCGCTGAAATACTATTAATAGAGCACATAGAGTATAACGGCGATTTAATGGAAACATTGTTCAAAGTCAGATTCAAATAAAATGGCAACGCAAGTCTAGACTCCACCCTCATTATCCGAAAGTTCATCTGGCCCAGCAACCATGGACTATCAATTTTATTATGCAACAATTTATATAAAAAGTTTACAGAATGATAACATCTTCTTAACACCAATGATTCAAAATTATTCATAATCAGCAGTTGATGATGATCATCAAAGTCTCTTCCCGGGTAAACGCCAAATGATTTGAAGTAAAGAAACTTTAAAAATCGCCGTTGTACATCCTCCAAATGTTTCTTATAGTTTTTGTAATATGGGCTCCACACCACAGAACCATACTCAATTTTAGATCTAACACAAGCATAAAACAAACTCTTTAGAGCGTCACAATTATCAAATGATCTACAATTACGAATTATAAACCCAAGCGATTTAAAAGCACTATTCACTACATTATGTATGTGATTCACAAAAGAAAGCTTTGTATCGAAAGTTATTCCTAAATCTTCCCTTAAAATTCGGGACTTGTTCCAGATTACAGGCGTTTATGGAATAATTAAACTTAAAGTTATTTAACTTATTAGAAAATGATACTACTTTGCTCTTCTTAGTATTCAATTGATGCCCATTCAACTCACACCATTCATTTACTTTTTCCAAATTTCTCTGCAGCCCCCTACAATCCTAGATGTTGTTTAGAACTCTATAAAGTTTCAAGTCATCTGCAAACATGACATTTTCACAATCCAAAAGCCCGGAGAGATCATTAATGTACATCAGAAACAACAGCGGGCCAAGATTGGAACCCTGTGGTACCCCCATATTTGCATTATATATGAATGACTGATAATTATTATAGTTTACAATTTGTCACTCCTTCGAAACTCTTGAGCTTTACTCAAAAGTATAGCCGAATAAATTCTATCAAATGCCTTAGGATATGTCCGTGTAAATTACATCGACGCTCTGTCGAGCATTTAAGGCATTAGCAACATATTGAGTGAACGATACCAAATTAGTTACCGTAAACCTGCCCTCTACAAAAAACCATGCTGTCTTAGTGAAAGCATACCCTCAATCGCCGGATAAACACGATTATATAGCAAAATTTCAAACACCTTAGCAAAATTTGACAACACTGCCACTGGTCTATAATTTGAGATCAAATGCCTGTCACCCTGCTTGTAAACTGGACATACTTTAGCCAATTTTCATGCTTCAGGAAAGGTGCATGTTTGCCAGGACAAGTTATAAATTTTTGTCAAAGGTTTAAAGAACACAGACAAACAATCTCGAACCAAAAATGCTGGAACATTATCATAGCCCGATGTTAATTTTGGCTTCAATTTTTTTACTGCATCCTAACTTCTTGTTCATCAAAATAGTCAATAACTATGTGATCAGCAAACTAAAAATCACTCACCTCTCTCCCTAAATGGCCAGTAGCAGTATCATAGACACGAGCGAAAAAACTTGCAAAAGCATTCACAATGAAATTTGGAGTATCAAAGAAATTATCATAAACCATCCTACCCGGTATTCTAGTTCTACTTTTATTAATAATATACGACCAAAACATTCCAGAATCATTGGAAATGGAGTTCTGAACAGTTTCCATATATATATATATATATATATATATATATATATATATATATATATATATATATATATATATATATATATATATATTATATGTATTCCCAATTTGCAACTTAATAATTTTTCTTAATTCTTTGTACTTTAATAAATAAACATTCAAGAGTGTTTCTTTATACCTGATATAATATCGTGACTTTAATTTAATATTATTGATTATTTCGGTGGCATACCACTTAAGATATTTCCTCTTAAAATTATTGTAGAAGAAGATGAAGATTACAATAGTACAATTATTTTTATCCTAAATGTTTGTATTAAAAATGCTTTTACAAGCTCATATATAAAAAAATGATTAAGTGGACCAAATTCCCCAACTCTCCCCTGCCTACTTTTACATCTATAGTTATATTCTTAGTACCTGAACTTTATACATGACCTCAAATCTACTAAAATACTCCTGGCAAAGTACAATATTAAACTTTAACTTGGGTTAGGAAATCTCAAAAGTTTCAGAGTGACCCCTATAGCACCTAAACTAGTAAATACGTAAGCAAACTAATTCTCAAAGAAAACCTGACTTATTCTAAACGAAATAGTTACCAGAAGTCATTAATTATAGTTTAGTTAAATTAATTTTTGTATTCCAAATATCCTCGTCCCTTCTGTACTTCTGAAAGTAAATAAATATTTAGTGCCGCATTTCTCAACGATAAGGTTATCATCATTTGCATATATTATAAATCGCCGTTAAAAACAACGTGTCTGTATATGAAATAAGTTGATCATAGTTACTGACAACATGAATTTTTCTCTAGAAAACAAAATTATCCAAACTCCAGATTTAAATTTTGATGAAAATTGTGGTGGATTTGGTGTTTTACTTTTCAAAAAAATTAAGAAATATTCTAATTTGATTGCTCTGGTAAGTATAATATTATTTTATTTTATCATATAGTTACACCTAATTCTGAAAACTTCATATCGACATGAAACTTTATTATTTAACTAAATTAAAAGTATATTTTTTAAAAAAGTAATGATTTGTCTCAGAATACCCATGTTACCATTAACCTAAGATCCAGACGAACTCAATTTTATTAGGTCCTCATTCTCGGCGATTTTTAACTACTTTTAATATTTATTTATGAAAAAAGTAATACGAACTGATCTTCGAGGTAATCTGTCTCAGTTTCCGTACACTTTTGCCACCTTTAAAGCAACTGTCGAATCCCAGATCAAAAAAGCTGTAGTTTTAATGTGATCAAGTCATTGAGGTTTTTTCGATTTCCTCTAGATATGTATCAAAAAATCAAGCGATGTTGCAGTGATACTCGGTAATCTATTCTCGAGCCCTTTTTGCTGTATGTAGCCATACGTTTTCCTGAAACAAATTGACTTTCCTCCTTCCATTGCCAGTATAAAACATTTTTTCTTCACTAACATGTATATTCCATTTGAAAAGTACCTAAATTTTCAATCTATAAACATATATATATATATATATATATATATATATATATATATATATATATATATATATATATATATATATATATATATATATATATATATGTTTGTGCGTACTGTTTCACGGATGGGAAAACATGTATTGGGTTTTTTCCGGGAGTACATCCGGTTGTCGAGTGGGTCCCTGTCGAGAGCTTGCAGACATTTCGCCAAAATTTTATTTGGCATCTTCGGTATTTACTGTCGCGAGTTTCGTGACTTGGCGAGTTTCGTGGCAAGACTGTCACAAGACACAACTCTGTCACAAGAACACACACTGTCTGAAGACAGTCACGAACCTCGGGATAGTAAGTACCGAAAATGCCAAATGAGATTGTGTCGAAACATCATCATCATCATCATCAGCCCGTATCGATCCACTGCAGGATGAAGGCCTCTTCAGCATGCTTCCAACCTTCACGGTCCTGGGCTTTCCTCTGCCACTCGGGTCCAATATACTTAACGATGTCATCAATCCATCGTGCTTTCGGTCTTCTTCGCGGATGTGTGCGATCAAGCGGTATCCACTCCAGGATTGCGTTGGTCCATCTGTCGTCCCATCGCCTCACTATATGGCCTGCCCATCTCCATTTCAATTGTTTTACTCTTCCAATGATGTCACAGACTTTTGTTTGTTCCCTGATTCATGCGCAGGACTTTCTGTCTCGTCTGTAATGCCAAGCATACATCTTTCCATTCCCCTCTGTGCCACCCGAAGTTTTTGAATTAATTGCGATGTGAGTGTCGAGGTTTCACTTCCGTATGTCATAACGGGTAGAACGCACTGATCGAATACTTTTCTTTTCAGGCAAAGTGGGAGTCTGCTCTTAAACACTATGTTGAGCCTACCAAATGCCTGCCAGCCACATTTAACACGCCGTTCTACCTCCCGGGCGGTATTCCCCTCCATTGAAATCCTCTGCCCAAGATATACAAAGCTGTCCACAATCTCTAAATCCCTTCCCAAAACTGAAATTCTTCTGTCCTGGGCGAAGTTATTGAACATAACCTGACTCTTTTTCAGGTTTATTTTCAAGCCAAATGGTTCGCCAGCCCTTTGCAGTTCTTGTATGCGTCTTTGCAGCTCCTCTGGGTCTTGTGAAATGAGAATAATATCATCTGCAAATCTAAGATGGTTTAAGTTTGCACCATTGATCTTTACACCATCCTGTTCCCAATCCAGTTTACGAAATACTTCTTCAAGCCAGCCGAGAAAAGATAGGCGCTATTGCGTCACCCTGCCGTACACCTCGTTCTATATTAATTTCCACTTCAAGATCATCAAGGTGAATTGTGGCTGTAGCTCCATCATATATCGATTTTAATAGGTTTACATAGGCTCTCTCTACACCTTGGCTAAGCAGTGCATCCATCATCGCATGCTTTGAGATGGAATCAAATGCTTTTTCGTAGTCGATAAAAGCCAAGCACACCGGCATGGTGTATTCGTTGTGCCTTTCTATGACCTGCTGTACAACCTGGATGTGATCCATTGTACTGAATCCACTTCTGAATCCTGCTTGTTCTCTTGGTTGTGCGTCATTCAGTTTTTTTAATATTCTTTTAAAAATTATCTTAGTGAAAACATTGTACATCACTGATAGGAGGCTTATTGGACGGTAGTTCTTTAAATCGTCCTGTGCTCCTTTTTTTCCCTTTTTTATGTAAAAGGACATATATATATATATATATATATATATATATATATATATATATATATATATATATAATATTTTCTTAGGTATATTGGTCCATATAAATTTTAACAAATAAAGGATAGGTGTTCAGCTTTTTTTTGTGACGATGGAAGAAGAACAAAATAATAAAACAAATTTTCTAGATTTAACCCTACATAACAAAAACATCAAAATAAGGACATAATGATATACAAAGAAACCTGGTCATCCATATATCGGAATTACAAATCCTAACATCCACTTGCCCAAAAAAAAAACAGTAGTCATTGGCTTAGCTGACAGAGCTATAAAATTATCAGATTCCGAATTCAGAGAGAACGCAATAAACAAAGCAAAGTCAGCACTTAAAATTAACAAATTTCTAAATGAAATGATAGACAATCTTTTAAAAAAAGAATTAATTTATTTTATAATAAAAACCAAAAAAACAACCAAAAGAATAAAATATCATAACTCTCCCTTCCCTACGTGGCAGGCCTCTCTGAAAAAATCCAAAAGACTCTTATGCCACATAATTTAACTGTTGCCCACCAGAGCCAAAACCTTTTAAGAAACAATTTCAGCAAATTAAAATTAAAAATTCCGAACGAACAAGCAAGTATTTAAAAAATTGTTTGAATCGGCACAAGTACAACAACAAAAAAAATAAAACCTCACTCGCAAATCATGCCAACGAAAACCGAAACAAGACCGAAAGTTCAGAAAAAAAGAGAATTTCTCGAAATGATCGAAATTCAAAAAAAAAAGAATTGCATCAATTCAAAGACCGACACGGAACAGCTCAATAAAATTTATTATAACTTATTAAAACAATAATACTAAAACAATTTCCCAAATAAAATGATAATAAGGAAGAAAAATAATACTAAAATAATTAATAACTAAAAAAAATAATTTATACGCCCACTGTGGATCTAGAAACGTACAGTTGATAGTAGAAAACATGTTCAAACGATATGGCCTTGATATAGGTGGAGCTGCTGTTGCTAATACCTCTTAAGTCAATCCAAAAATAATAAACAAATTTACAACTAAATCTTTTTTCAGCTCTTTTGGCTGTTATGTGCAATGTAATGTCGATTAGTGTTATTTAATGTTTATAAAGTTAAACGTTTAAGTAATAAAAACCTAGACACATTTTTTTTAAATATAATAACAAATAATATTAATAATTAAATAAAATATAATAACATTCTGTATGGAATACCTGCAATGGGTAAGTTTTATAAAAATAAAATGTAACAACGTTTGAGTACCAACAACAATAATATTTTCTTATAAAACAGTTTTGTGATGAAGGTCGAATACACTCATAATGAAAGAAATAAAAACAAGAAAACAAAAAAAACTTGAACACATATCCTTTATTTGTTAAAATTTATACGGACCAATAAACTCCTGAAAAATATACCAGGAAGGTCCAAGAAAGTAGTAAGAATGAAATATATATATATATATATATATATATATATATATATATATATATATATATATATATATATATATATATATATATATATATATATATATATATATATATATATATATATATATATATATATATATATATATATATATATATATATATATATATATATATATATATATATATATATATATATATATATATATATATATATATATATATATATATATATATACTTTTGTTGGTTGCTTGACCGGGAAGGAGCCCCACCTATCCCTTCAACTGGATGACATATGTTTCGTCTCTCGAGGTTCATACTCTTCAGGGAGCCGACATATACCATACCATCAAGAATAGGGAGACCCTATCCACAGCCAACAACCCATGTTTTCACCGACCTCAAAATATTTCAAGTTTATTTGTTTAACTTAATAATTAGTGTGCCATGGTGAGTAAAAACTTGACACATTGTCATGTATTCAAATCATGTCAGTGTCATTCATCATCAGTGTCAATCATTCAATCAATGTCAGTGTCATGTATTCAAATATTTAATTTATTGCAAAACATACTAATCTAATAAAATTATCGTCTAATAAAATTAAAAATGCGAATTTTGTCAGGAAACTTGGTATATTGGGTTATAATTACATCCTGAACAACTTTTTCTAATTACTTTTTTCGATATATCTAACACGAAGCAAAATATCGAGAATTGACCCTGTTTGTGAATCCGTAGTAGGCTTAGTTTAAAGTTCAGATTTCAGTTGAGTATTTTAAAAAAAGTCACCCATCAATCTGTCTGACTGTGCAAAAATTCAATCTTTTTATCAAGCCATTAGTCCTCTCAGGTTTTTGGTACTCATAGCTTTAATTATCTTTTTTTCACAATTTTTTAAGTCCTACAGTATAAAAGAAGTCATAGTCTTTTTGGGTAGCCTAGTTTCATCCATTCTGCCAACGAGACCATATCATATCAATCATGTTATTTCGGTTTCTGTTGTAAGAGAATAATCAACTGTCGGTTGTCTGATGTTGTCATTCCAGATTTTATCGTTTCTAGATATTTCTAATGCTCGTCTACACATCCATTTCGGTCACCTGAAATGTTCGCCTGCAATTTTCTGAAGCCTATAGATCAATAGAGTGAGAGTAATCTTAATAGAGGTTTCGTATGTGCCATATGTATCGTTTCCCAATATTTCGACTCCAGAATATTTCACTTAGATGACCTGTAGTATCCCTAACTTGTGTTGTTATTTTTGTGATAATCAATAAGTTCTAGATACGAGTATTCTTTGCAGAAGTGTTTTCCTGTGTTTCTAGTTGAACATTAGTCGCTTCTGTTCATGCAGCTAGGTAATTAGTTTTCTGTATGTGCAGTTCCAGTCCACATTTTTTGTATTCTTTCCGAAGCCTTCGAGTGAAATATTCTAGATCGTCTTTCTCATTTCCAATACAAACTTGATCATACGCAAATTTTAAGATGAATAAACAGCAATTTTTCTATTGGAAACTTTAGTATAAAACACTAAAGTCAAAGAGATATAAAACTGAAAACCATAACACTTTTTTTAAATTGCGGCAATGATCGATGCGCATTCCTTTAACCATGTTAGCATCATCACTATTGAATCATGTCTTGATAATGCTATTATGGTTGGCGAAATGCGTGTCGAAAAATTAAAACTAAATGACTGTTTTTGTAAGACACCAAGCTATTTTTTCCATTGTTATTTTTAACGCAAAATTTAAAATTTTATCATAAATTGGCTATAAGTAAACTATAGCTATAAGTAAACAATTAATTTTAAGCAGAAGAATTCGGTTTTTTGAAAGGAGATTTGTAGACCGACTTTCTCTGCATATTCCTTGAGGACTTCGATCTATTTGGTTGCCCTTTTTTCATTGTCTGCGAGTGTGGCTAGGTCGTGTGTGAAGGCCAGACATGATATTTCTATGTTGTTTTTGATTCGTCCCAGTCGTATTGGTTTCCAGTGTCCTTGATTTTTTAGTTGTTTTTCCCATTCCCTTATGACTTTGTCCAGGACCAGGTTGAAGAGGAGTGGGGATAACCCATCTCCTTGGCGTACTCCTGTTTTAATCAGGGAGGATTCGGAAATTTCTCCCATAAATTTCACTTTAGAGGTTGTGTCAATCAGTGTCTGCTTGATCAATCGTAGTGTTCTGGGGCCGAGTCCTTGTTCTTCTAGGATGTTGAACAAAGATTTTCGGTCGATGCAGTCGTTTGCTTTCTTGAAGTCCACGAACGTGCAGATGATTGGAATGTTCCTGATAGCTTTATATTTCAGTATTGTTTTTAAGTTCAATATTTGTTCAGTGCATGAGCGACCAGGGCCAAAGTCTGCCTGGTACTCGCCAATTTGGTGTTCTAATTGTTCTTGTGTTCTCTGGAGATGGCATGCTGAGAGGATTTTGTAAGTGACTTGTAGTAGGAGATTCCTCTGTAGTTATTCACATCTGTTCTGTCTTTCTTCTTGTGCAGCGGGTGGATAACAGCACATTTCCATTCATCTGGTAATTTTTCTGTTTGCCAAATGTTCGTGATAATTAATCCGGTCCGAGGTTTTTCAATAGTTCCGCGAAGATACCATCTTCACCGGATGACCTGTTATTCTTTAGTCTGCGTATGTGCCGGTGGATTTCTTCCTGTGTTGATGGTGGTGATTCTGAGTAGGTATGGATACAATTTTCTTTGGGGAATCTTGTGTCGCGTTCGGGCCAATTGAGATCAAAGAAATAGTGTGCCAGTTCCTGACAATTCTCCTGATTGGTTAGCGATAATCTCCCATTCCACTTTCTGAATCAAAGATTTTGTGGTGTGTAACCATGGATTTCTCTTGCAAAAGTCTCTCGTTGTTATAATTGCGGAAATTTTCCTCTATAGGGTCTAGTTGTTCCTTCATGTACTTCCTCTTAGTTTGCTTGATAACCTTTGCGGTCTGTTTTCTACTCATGTCAAAAAGCTGTTGACTTTCTGGGGATTTTTTAGTGTTGTACTCATGGAATGCTCGTTTGCGTCGCTGCGATGCACTTTCGCATTCCGAGTCCCACCAAGGGTGTTTTGTGTTCTTTTTCAGTGGGATCAGTTCTTGTGCTTTTTGTGTATTTTTTTTGTGGAATTTTTTCCATGTATCTGCCTGTTCCTTTTCCCATTCCTCTGTTGTGTTAGATTATTTGATCTTTTTTGTGTCGAATTTCTGTAGATGTGCTTTCTTGTGATGAATTCTCCTTGGGGTGAATTTGACCTTGATTCGTGTTAGGTAGTGGTCTGAGTCAATGTTTGCGCCCCTGCGGAATTGGGCATCTTGGATGTCTCTTTGTTGTGGGTATGAGATCGCAACGTAGTCTATCTGGAATTCTCCAATCTGTTGTATAGGCGATCTCCATATCTTCTGTTTTCGTGGAGATTTTCTTAGGGATGTTGATATGATCTTAAGGATATTCTGTTGGCATAGTTCGATGAGTCTTGTGGCGTTCTTATTGGTAAATTTGTAATCGGGGAATTTGCCTACTGTTTTCTGATGGATTTTTACTCTACCGATTTATGCGTTAAAATCGCCCAGTAAAATTTTGACGTCATCCTTTGGGACCTTTGCCATTATCTTCTCTAGTGTTGCCCAGAATTTCTTAATTTCTTACAAAATTTTGAAAAGAAACTATTCTAGGATTGTTTTCATATTGAAACCATATTTCCAAAATATTTCAATGCCTATGGAAACCGAAAGGCTATTAAAAAGATATTATTATTTGGGATCCTTTAAAATCCTTCTGCACTAATTTTTTTTATAGCATAACACAAGAACGAACGAGCGTTTGACATATGGACAACTTTTTGAAAGATGTACACAAACGGCAACAATTCTACAGAAAAAAGGTTTGAAGAGAGGCGATATTATTGCGGTATGTTCCGACCGAGAAAATTTTGACGCAAATGTGCCAATCATAGCCGGACAGTTTTTGGGATTAATTACATTTTGTTTAGATCCTTGCTTAACAATCGAAGAATGTACAGAATTGTTAATACAAGTTCAACCAAGCATCATATTCTGCATTAGTAAGTATTTCGAGAGTTAATGAAGATTTTATAACGTTGATTAGACAATCGCTTTCAGTAAATATCATTGCCTTATTACCTAGAGCCATTTTTAGTAAATTGATATATTTTTAAATTAATAGTGAATCTCTAATAAGATAATGAGGGTTACTATTTATGGATCCGGAATAATAAATAAAAACAAATATTTATAATTTAAAATAGTTTTATTGGTTTTCAAAATATTCTCCGCGGTGATCAATACACTTTTGCATGTGCTTGAACCAATTTTCATAGTTATTTTTCCATTCTTACTGAGGTATCTCCAAAATATGCATTTTGAACGCATGAACCGCTTTTTCTGACGTCGAAAACTGTGTTCTTCACGGACGAGAACAAAAAGAAATCAGTAGGTGCCAAATCAGAACAGTACGGCGGATGGCCCATCAATTCGATGTCGTCACCGGTCAAATATTGAGTTGTTCGCTCCGATGTGTGAGAGCTCGCATTGACATGGTGAAGAATGATCCTGTGTCGCTGGTTATTTTTTCTTATTTCTTGAAATACTTCTGGCAAAGAAATGGTTGTGTACCATTTAGAAGTGACGGTTCTACCATTCTCTAGTGCACTGTAGCCACATACCCATTTATCCAAAAAAAAACAGGCAACCATTTGCTTTGAAATGCTTCTAGCTCGAACATTTATTTGGTTTGGCTCATTTTGAAAGACTTATACAGTTGAGTATTGTTTCTAACATTTATCTAATATTAATCGCCTGTGGAGATATTTTGATAGATTGTTAAATTATGCAGAATCAACACGCACAAATCTAAATGTTCAAGTAAAATCTTGTGTATGCTTTATCAGTTTACGCACGGTATAGATGTTTTCAGGCACAACAACCTATTTAGGATGATCTCCCTTAAATTCGTCCGTGAGCGAAAGATGCCTACAATTGAATTCACTAAACCAGTGATATACTTCAAATATTGAGTTGTTCGGTCCGATGTGTGAGAGCTCGCGTTGACATGGTGAAGAATGATCCTGTGTCGCTGGTTATTTTTTCTTATTTCTTGAAATACTTCTGGCAAAGAAATGGTTGTGTACCATTTAGAAGTGTCGGTTCTACCATTCTCTAGTGCACTGTAGCCACATACCCATTTATCAAAAAAAAACAGGCAACCATTTGCTTTGAAATGCTTCTAGCTCGAACATTTATTTGGTTTGACTCATTTTGAAAGACTCATACAGTTGAGTATTGTTTCTAACATTTATCTAATATTAATCGCCTGTGTAGATATTTCGATAGATTGTTAAATTATGCAGAATTAACACGCACAAATCTAAATGTTCAAGTAAAATCTTGTGTATGCTTTATCAGTTTACGCACGGTATAGATGTTTTCAGGCACAACAACCTATTTAGGATGATCTCCCTTAAATTCGTCCGTGAGCGAAAGACGCCTACAATTGAATTCACTAAACGAGTGATATACTTCAAATATTAAGTTGTTCGATCCGATGTGTGAGAGCTCGCGTTGACATGGTAAAGAATGATCCTGTGTCGCTGGTTATTTTTTCTTATTTCTTGAAATACTTCTGGCAAAGAAATGGTTGTGTACCATTTAGAATTGACCGTTCTACGATTCTCTAGTGCATTGTAGCCACATACCCATTTATCAAAAAAAACAGGCGATCATTTGCTTTGAAATGCTTCTAGGTCGAACATTTGTTTGGTTTGACTCATTTTAAAAGACTCATACAGTTGAGTATTGTTTCTAACATTTATCTAATATTAATCGCCTATGTAGATATTTTGATAGATTGTTAAATTATGCAGAATTAACACGCACAAATCTAAATGTTCAAGTAAAATCTTGTGTATGCTTTATCACTTTACGCACGGTATAGATGTTTTCAGGCACAACAACCTATTTAGGATGATCTCCCTTAAATTCGTCCGTGAGCGAAAGATGCCTACAATTGAATTCACTAAACCAGTGATATACTTCAAATATTGAGTTGTTCGGTCCGATGTGTGAGAGCTCACATTGACATGGTGAAGAATGATCCTGTGTCGCTGGTTATTTTTTCTTATTTCTTGAAATACTTCTGGCAAAGAAATGGTTGTGTACCATTTAGAAGTGACGGTTCTACCATTCTCTAGTGCACTGTAGCCACATACCCATTTATCCAAAAAAAAAACAGGCAACCATTTGCTTTGAAATGCTTCTAGCTCGAACATTTATTTGGTTTGGCTCATTTTGAAAGACTCATACAGTTGAGTATTGTTTCTAACATTTATCTAATATTAATCGCCTGTGTAGATATTTTGATAGATTGTTAAATTATGCAGAATTAACACGCACAAATCTAAATGTTCAAGTAAAATCTTGTGTATGCTTTATCACTTTACGCACGGTATAGATGTTTTCAGGCACAACAACCTATTTAGGATGATCTCCCTTAAATTCGTCCGTGAGCGAAAGACGCCTACAATTGAATTCACTAAACCAGTGATATACTTCAAATATTGAGTTGTTCGGTCCGATGTGTGAGAGCTCGCATTGACATGGTGAAGAATGATCCTGTGTCGCTGGTTATTTTTTCTTATTTCTCGAAATACTTCTGGCAAAGAAATGGTTGTGTACCATTTAGAAGTGACGGTTCTACCATTCTCTAGTGCACTGTAGCCACATACCCATTTATCCAAAAAAAAACAGGCAACCATTTGCTTTGAAATGCTTCTAGCTCGAACATTTATTTGGTTTGGCTCATTTTGAAAGACTCATACAGTTGAGTATTGTTTCTAACATTTATCTAATATTAATCGCCTGTGTAGATATTTTCATAGATTGTTAAATTATGCAGAATTAACACGCACAAATCTAAATGTTCAAGTAAAATCTTGTGTATGCTTTATCAGTTTACGCACGGTATAGATGTTTTCAGGCACAACAACCTATTTAGGATGATCTCCCTTAAATTCGTCCGTGAGCGAAAGACGCCTACAATTGAATTCACTAAACCAGTGATATACTTCAAATATTGAGTTGTTCGGTCCGATGTGTGAGAGCTCGCGTTGACATGGTGAAGAATGATCCTGTGTCGCTGGTTATTTTTTCTTATTTCTCGAAATACTTCTGGCAAAGAAATGGTTGTGTACCATTTAGAAGTGACGGTTCTACCATTCTCTAGTGCACTGTAGCCACATACCCATTTATCCAAAAAAAAAACAGGCAACCATTTGCTTTGAAATGCTTCTAGCTCGTACATTTATTTGGTTTGGCTCATTTTGAAAGACTCATACAGTTGAGTATTGTTTCTAACATTTATCTAATATTAATCGCCTGTGTAGATATTTTGATAGATTGTTAAATTATGCAGAATTAACACGCACAAATCTAAATGTTCAAGTAAAATCTTGTGTATGCTTTATCAGTTTACGCACGGTATAGATGTTTTCAGGCACAACAACCTATTTAGGATGATCTCCCTTAAATTCGTCCGTGAGCGAAAGACGCCTACAATTGAATTCACTAAACCAGTGATATACTTCAAATATTGAGTTGTTCGGTCCGATGTGTGAGAGCTCGCGTTGACATGGTGAAAAATGATCCTGTGTCGCTGGTTATTTTTTCTTATTTCTTGAAATACTTCTGGCAAAGAAATGGTTGTGTACCATTTAGAATTGACCGTTCTACGATTCTCTAGTGCACTGTAGCCACATACCCATTTATCAAAAAAAACAGGCGATCATTTGCTTTGAAATGCTTCTAGCTCGAACATTTGTTTGGTTTGACTCATTTTAAAAGACTCATACAGTTGAGTATTGTTTCTAACATTTATCTAATATTAATCGCCTATGTAGATATTTTGATAGATTGTTAAATTATGCAGAATTAACACGCACAAATCTAAATGTTCAAGTAAAATCTTGTGTATGCTTTATCACTTTACGCACGGTATAGATGTTTTCAGGCACAACAACCTATTTAGGATGATCTCCCTTAAATTCGTCCGTGAGCGAAAGACGCCTACAATTGAATTCACTAAACCAGTGATATACTTCAAATATTGAGTTGTTCGGTCCGATGTGTGAGAGCTCGCATTGACATGGTGAAGAATGATCCTGTGTCGCTGGTTATTTTTTCTTATTTCTCGAAATACTTCTGGCAAAGAAATGGTTGTGTACCATTTAGAAGTGACGGTTCTACCATTCTCTAGTGCACTGTAGCCACATACCCATTTATCCAAAAAAAAACAGGCAACCATTTGCTTTGAAATGCTTCTAGCTCGAACATTTATTTGGTTTGACTCATTTTGAAAGACTCATACAGTTGAGTATTGTTTCTAACATTTATCTAATATTAATCGCCTGTGTAGATATTTCGATAGATTGTTAAATTATGCAGAATTAACACGCACAAATCTAAATGTTCAAGTAAAATCTTGTATGCTTTATCAGTTTACGCACGGTATAGATGTTTTCAGGCACAACAACCTATTTAGGATGATCTCCCTTAAATTCGTCCGTGAACGAAAGACGCCTACAATTGAATTCACTAAACCAGTGATATACTTCAAATATTGAGTTGTTCGGTCCGATGTGTGAGAGCTCGCGTTGACATGGTGAAGAATGATCCTGTGTCGCTGGTTATTTTTTCTTATTTCTTGAAATACTTCTGGCAAAGAAATGGTTGTGTACCATTTAGAATTGACCGTTCTACGATTCTCTAGTGCACTGTGGCCACATACCCATTTATCAAAAAAAAAACAGGCGATCATTTGCTTTGAAATGCTTCTAGCTCGAACATTTGTTTGGTTTGACTCATACAGTCGACTATTGTTTCTAACATTCATCGCCTGTGTAGATATTATATATGGCTTTTGAGGTACCATGATTATATTTTTTTTAACATTTCTTTGCGCCAATCAACACGAGCCGTTTTTTGACCGGTAGTTATATTATGCGGAATTAACACGTACAAATCTAAACGTTCATGTAAAATCTTGTATATGTTTTATCAGTTCACGAACGGTATCGATGTTTCCTGACACAACAACCCATATTGGACGATCTCCTTTAAATTCGTCCATGAGCGAACGACGCCCACAATTGAATTTATTAAATCAGTGATATACAGTGGATTTAGATGGTGTTTAATTGGCAAAAAATATGGAGTTAATCCATGGACTGTTGTTTAGACAATCCACGTCGAAAGTCGTAGTAAATCACCGCACAAAATTTCTCACGAGTTAATTCCATTTTTTAACTGAAATGATATTTTCAAGTCACTAAGACAAATTACGTCCGTATGACAAAACGTTCTGAGTACGTATACAGTGAACGATGTCAAACCATATGACGCATATGTCAAAAGGCGCCTAGCAACACCATTGTCGCCAATTCCAGATACATAAATAGCAACCCTCGTATATACTAGAGAACAAAAATATGCAACGCTATGAAATGTAGTTTTATTGAATTGATCTAAGAAGGACTAATCAAAGAAGGCTATAGAGAATATCAATGTCGTATACACAACAATAACCAACTGTCAGGGCAATATTACGCAGAAATTGGAACTAAAAAAGGTTATAAACTATCGTCACTTCTTCTCTCTGGTTGGACAGCCCATCAGAGGCCTTTGCCACCGCCGATGGGTATCTAGGTCTACGTTTTCTTTTTATATGGAACGGTGACCATCTGTTTCCATAATCTTTATAAACTAGTTATAGAGGAGTGATATTTCTCCAACTCCCGATTCGATAATTTATGAAACAGAAAAAAACAGTAAAGAATTTATTGGGGATTTGATGGAGATGCTCGAGGACATGAATACCCTGATGATGGATGCTTATTGTCAAGAGCGATATTGGAAATATACAAAATAAAATAAACGATTTTGTCAGAGAATTAACGAAAATTAAAGTAAAGTTTTGGTGTTAGACGCGCATCAGCAACTGAGAAGGCTATTTAACGACTGGACCTACAGCTTCAACGTGGGTTTCGAACCACGGTCATCAGCTGCGGAAAACCCCGGTCAGCACCCCCCTCGGGCTTCAACCCTTGGTTTTGTGCTTAACCGAAAGAATCTCGAGAAGCCTACCAACTGGGGAATGACCAACGTAGAAAGCCTCGAACTAGCGTGACTGAGGGTTGATTCCTTGTCAGATTTTAGACACAGGATCATTCTTCACCATGTCAACGCGAGCTCTCACACATCGGACCGAACAACTCAATATTTGAAGTATAAGAATGGAAAAATAACTATGAAAATTGGTTCAAACGCATGCAAAAGTGTATTTATCATCGCGGAGAATATTTTGAAAACCAATAAAACTATTTTAAATTATAAATATTTGTTTTTATTTATTATTCCGGATCCATATATATATATATATATATATATATATATATATATATATATATATATATATATATATATATATATATATATATATATATAAATATATATAACATCGAAGAGGCAACAATCACAAACGTAGGAGACAGACGGAATTACGAAGCTCACTTACCTTTGTAGTACCATCTCAAACAACGAACGAACTATTGCGGTTCGGAATATACACTGACAGGTGTTGACAAACGTCAAGTTGTCAGTTAACTATATAAAGTGAACTCAAAGAGATTTATCATGAAACAACAAATCATTTTTTTTTACTTTTCAACGCGCGTTTCGATAACCATGTTATCATCATCAGAAAATGATTTAATCTTCAGATTAAATCATATCCTGTTGATGCTGACCTGGATAGCGAAACGCGCATCGAGAAGTTTAAATCAAATGATTTTGTATTTAATGATAAATCTCTTCGAGTGTAGTGTTTCACACCGAAGCTTTCAACAGAAGCATTGATGCTTAAAGTGACTTACTTAGGTTATTGTCTCTTGGTCTAATATTTCGGATTATTTCAGATCAATCAAAAGAACTGATGCAGTCAAGTTTGACTAAACTTAAAATTAATGCGGAAATGATAATATTCGGAAAGGACTTCGACAAAGATTTTTTGGTTCCTCAAGATAATAATGTTAACTTTGAACCAGTGCATGTTGAAAATCTCAAAGATACCTGCCTGATTCATTTCAGCAGTGGATCGACAAGCAAACCAAAAGCTATCTGTTTAAACCATTATTTCCTCCTCGCATCTGACATACGGTAAGTTTATTTTTATATTTGGTGTACCGATAAGTAGTGAATCTTCGCACATCTCTTTGACAAACTTGCTATTCTCTTTTTATAAAATGACGGTGAGTTTACAGTAAAATAATCCTCGAGTGTAGTTTTGATCAGCAGCATGAGCACAGCAAGATAAGTGAGGAAGTTCAGCTTAATTCTTTCATTTTATCTCGTGTGATTCCGGTATTATGAGGGCATGCATTACCATGCTGCAGAATATCACCTTTTCGTTTAATCAGTATTGAACGTGTTTGAATCAAAGCCATATTAAGTATATCAAGCAGAGCAAATTAATAATATTAACCTATGGTTTCATTACGATTCAAAGCCGCAATGAATAATTTCTGTAAAAGCCTACCATAGTGACAATAAAAGTTCTTAGGGAGAAGACCTTATTCAATATACAAATATTACAAGTACTGTATATACTTAATTTTTCATCTCCAGTAACAATTTTTTTTTAAAAAAAGGACATATACATATATACATAGATATATGTGTATATATATACATATATATATATATATATATATATATATATATATATATATATATATATATATATATATATATATATATATAGAGAGAGAGAGAGAGAGAGAGAGAGAGAGAGAATAGAAAGTAGAATTTACTATACTTAAATTAAATTTTTTCGACTATTTAAAAAAACTTAAGTTGATGAGGGTCGAGAAAGCCGAAACGTAAGATCAAAAATTTAATTACACCACCCTGTAGAGAATAAAAAGTAGTCATGAAAATGTTTGAAATTTTGACATATCTCTTTAAATAAAATCAGAAACGAATAAAATTCAAATCGCAAAAATTCGGGTTTTTCCTCATATCTTCTGAAATATTCGGAATTTTTAAAATATGAAAACGTGACGTTGCAGATTCCAGTGAAGTGCAACTTTTTTGTAATGTAAGCATCTCTGTATCTTTTATGGTTTCCAAGTTTCCTGAAGAGTGCATTTTTATCTGGGACATATATATTTATATAATAAAAATAATAATAGTAATATATATATAAAGGGTATTCCATTAAGAGGTTTCAAATTTTGGTAACGAATAAAAGAAACGTTTCATAATATACCTGAAAGTAATTTATGGCAGTGCGAAGCTGGATAGTGTACAATTATACGTGGAATACAACATCTGTCAAATGACCGCCACGACTTCTCTGGCAGCTCACAATTCTTTTGTTGAAATAAATATTTTTTGTTGAATAAACAATATTGTCGCATCTGGGGCAATGAAAATCCTAGAGAAATCCACGAAATCCCGATGCATGCTCAACGTGTCACAGTTTGGTGCGGGTTTTGGGCTGAGGGTATCATTAGACCGTATTTTTTTGAAGATGAAGATGAACGAGCTGCTACAGTAAACGGCGAACGATACCGAACGATGATTGATGTTTTTTTATGGGATCAAATAATTGACATGGATTTAGAGAATATTTGATTCCAACAAGATGGTGCGACATGTCATACAGCACGTGAAACATAGACTTTGTTGCTGGCACTGATATTTGTTGCGTACACAGTTTGGAGGGAGGCTGAAATTGGCCACCAAGGTCATGCGACTTGACGCCGCTAGACTATTTTTTGTGGGGCTATGGGAAGAGCAAAGCTTACGAAAATAATCCGCAAACCGTTCAATAGTTGAAAGAAAAAATTAGGCGAATAATTCGTGACACAACTCCGCAAATGTGTTCAGCAGTAATCGAGAATTTCAACAAAAGAATTGTGAGCTGCCAGAGAAGTACCCTAGCTAGAGAACTGTACACTATCCAGTTTCCCACTGCCATAAATGACTTTCAGGTATGTTATGAAACGTTTCTTTTATTCGTTACCGACATTCGAAACCTCATAATGGAATACCCTTTATATATATATATATATATATATATATATATATATATATATATATATATATATATATATATATATATATATATATATATATATATATATATATTTGTGACTTGGTCTCACCTTACTGAAAACGAACTAAGAACGAAATAAGGCTCTCAAGCTCTGGTGGGTTGTTCGGTTTGCGTCAAGGAGGTTTTATGTGAAGAAAGATATTAAAATCAAAGAAAATATGACCGTGCTCCATGGTTATGATTTTAGTCGTTCTTTCGTCCGCTCTCCGGGCGTTCAGCTTAACCCCGCTGATGATGTCTTAAGGCCAGTAACCGGTCCTGCGAAACGCTTGCTGGCGCTTTGAATGGCGGACGAGGAAACGACAAAGAACTAACGTGAAGCGCGGCTCTATTTTCTTTGTTTTAAATTGAGCCCACTTCATTATATTTTGAACAGACCTGGTACTTACCCGAGGTTAGACGGGCCACGAACGATCTCGCCCAGTTTGTCTGTTGCGGCCGTTTACCACCTTTATATATATATATATATATATATATATATATATATATATATATATATATATATATATATATATATATATATATATATATTATTTATAATAAGCTAATACATTTCAGATTTGAAATTGTAGCTGATCGTTTCTAAGGAACTCTTCAAATCCTTTTAGTGTGGTGGATCAGTCCACATTTCTTCTTGTTGCCCTTCTCATAGTTGTTGGTGAGTTTTCGCCTCTTCGACTATTTTCCTCCATCCCCTCCTGTCTGCGATCTGTTCTCTCCATTCCTCTGCGTTTACTGTTTTTATATTTTCCTCCACCTGCTATCTCCATCTGACCCTGGGTCTCCCTCTAGGTCTGCTCTGTGTTGGTTTCCATATTGTTATCTCTCTTATTGGCGTATCCCTGTCTCTTCTCATTACGTGTCCATACCATCTTATTATTTGTGCTTTAATTGCTCTCACTATGTTTTTCCTTCCCAACAAGTTGTCGATTTCAAAGTTCATCAGATTTCTGTACTCGTTGTTTCCCACTTTCTTATGGTTTCTTATGATTATGGTTCTCATTATCTTACGTTCAAAAATATTTAGTTTGTCTTCCTCTTTTGCTGTGAGTGTTACAGTTTCTGCGGCATATGTTACTATTGGTCTTATTATTGTTTTGTATATACCTAATTTATTCCTTGTGCTCAATCTCCTGTCTTTCAGTAATTTCTTGTTGCTATGGAATGCTCTATATCCTTTATGTATCTTCTCTTCTATATCAAGTCCCTCATTCCTTGTATCTATTATGACCCCCAGATATTTAAATGTATTTACTTCTTCAAATTTATAGTTTCCGCACTCCAAATTTCTCAGTATTCTTTCATTTCTGCTGCAGTACATATACTTTGTTTTTTGCTCACTTATTTCCAGCCCTTTTTTCTTAGACTCGCGGTCAAGTATTTTTATTACGCGATTTAGCTCTCTCTACTCTCTAGCAATTATTGCAACATAATCTGCATATGCCACTATCTGTACAAGATGTTTATTTAATGTTCCTATATTTTCAATTCTCTGTATTATGCTAGCCAATGATTATATATATATATATATATATATATATATATATATATATATATATATATATATATATATATATATATATATATATATATATAAGTTTCAAATTTTTTTAGAAATTATGAAATTCATGAAAAAATTAACTCAAATGAATGGACAAGACCAACATCTTTAAGATATGCAAACTGGTATTGGATATCTGCTACGTTAGAGATGGTTGGAATTATAAGTTTAGGAGGATGTCGATTACTTCGAAATTCGTTCGATGCCCAGGAATTTTGCAAATATATTGAAGAATATCGGGTAAGAAATATAATTTTAGACTTTGAGATTAATTATACTGTCTGAGAATAATAGACGATTAAAAAAATTCATTCAACGAAAGCAATTTCTAACAATGTCTCGTATTGTACTTTGATGCTCTTGATGGATATGGTTTTTGTCAGTTGCTTGAAACTTGAAAGATGACCCAATGTTCCCTTTCGACAAATGTCCAGGCAGAGCTGGGCTTCAGTTGTAAAATGTCGAGCGAGATCATTTGTTTGTGTTGGAATTATCACAAAATCGTTGCACCTAGCTTCAAAATCGAGACTACCTGGTCGATTTGAACACTGTTGATTTTGAACTGTAAAACTAAATCAAATTAATTTTGTAGGTAACAGATTCCTGTATTACACCACTGAATTGCATTGATATAACAAGGATTAAATTAAGTAGAAAATACGACTTTTCTAGTCTGAAACTGCTTGTCACAGGAGGTTATGTGCTTCGTGAGGAATATATCAAACAGCTAAGATGGATTTTCAAAGGTTGGTTGATAATTTTTTGATAAGAATTAATTTTTTTTTAATAATGGTATTTTTTAACTTTTATTGATTGCTAAACTAAATTGCCAGATTTTTTTTTTATTTATTTCAAAGAGAAAATCTGCAAATATATTAATCAAACTATTGTCCATCGTTTTATACAAGGTGCGCTTATTTTAAAAATAGCTGTTTCTAGTGGCGCTGTCTTTTGACGGGACTGAGCTTTGAAAAGGTGCAATCTTCACTGGCGTTCTGTTCGAAAATGACAATTTCGGTCATTAGAAACCAAGTTACCGCGCTAAATATGTCAGTCTGTTTGTACCATCGGTCGAAAAATAAACATCGTACAAAAAGCAAATATTAAGTTTTGTTTTAAATTTGGTAAAAGATTCACCAAAACGTTTCAATAAATGAAACAAATCGATGGTGAGAATTTTTTATCCCTTGGCAGAATCCACGAGTAGCTTAAACGATTCAAAGAAGATCGTGAGGATATCAAGGGCGACGAACATACCGGTCCGAAAAATTCCGTGGTTACACAAGGTAACATTGAAATTGCGCGTGAGTTTATCAAAAATCAACATTTGAACATATCCAAAGATTTAATTAGTTGCATTTTTACCGATCATTTGGGACTTCAAAAGTTTTATGCCCAGTAGGATGGTCACTTATGAACGACTCAATCCAAAACTCGCTGTTTCGAGCACATGTTTTAGTTCAGACTCTTCCTCCTCCCTTCCTCCTAATAGTCCAGATTTGAATAATTTCCTACTATTTTTGAAGCGTTGGCCAATAATCACGCCAGTAAAGCACTATGAATGAATATAAATAATAAGATATTTCCGCAGTTATGCAGGCACTTCAATAAGAAAATAAGTTCTCGCTGAAGTCGTGTACAGCAATTTGTTGTAGTTTGTAATTTTCGTCCTATATAATTGTGTTTAGACAATTATTAATTATAGTTGAAGAGATTTACCACTAAACACGAAACGACTGTAGTTGAACTTCTCGAAGCACGTTTCGCTAACCAAGTTAGCATCATCAGAAGATGATTTAATGTCCTTGGAATCCGAGATTAAATCATCTCCTGATAATGCTAACATGGTTAGCGAAACGTGCGGCGAGAAGTCCAAAAAAAGTGATTTGGTACTTAGTTGAAAATCTCTTCAACTTTAGTGTTTCACACCAAAGGTTCCAATAGATGAATTGAATTGTAAATTGTTTTGTCTGAATTATATCTTGTAAATATGAGGAGCGGAAGGAAAGCTTTATATTATTCGTATCGTCGTGTTTTCATACGAACCTTCATGGCTAAAGGTTAACACCATGTAATATTATTGGAATATTACTGGAAATATTACCAGCCTATATCTGTATTTATTTTTTAATTAAGTATAACAAAAGACTCGTCACAAATAAAACTTTTGTTTTTCAACAGATATCAGAATAAACATTTTTATCATAATTTTAAAATATAAACACAATGCAATGGGACGCTATCAATATTTGTTAAACATTGTTGGAATAATTATAAATGCATACTTTTACGAGGTTTATTCTTATTCTTAACAAACAATATAGATAGAAAAATTAGGTTCAATGTAAACCTCATCAGTATCATTAAATTAGCAAAATTATTTTGTTCATCCTCGCTTCTTCTTGTTGGAATATGCCTCTAGAGGCTCATTTCCGGATCGTATTCAAAAATCCAAGACTCATCTAAGTCACCAACAATGACATATTCAACTAAAGACATGTTTCCCTTATATTATCCTTTTGATCTTGCGAAATATTTTTCGAAGCCTATTTCCGCACAAAATCTCTTCATCCCCAATTCATCGGTCAAAATCTGATAAACAATCGTGTAAGTCAAATTTAACTCTTCCCTAAATATTTTATCTTCTTAGGTGGATCTTCAATCAAATCTTGGCCTTCTGAAAATGCCTTAAACCATCCGAAAATATGGGCCCTTGATAAATCTATGCTTTTATATGGCTGTGCCCAAATCTGAAATAAAACTTAACAGCGGATTGTTACTTGAAATTGTAGTTACTCAGTTTCAGAACGCACTTGAAAATCCAGTTTACCAAAAGAACTGCTACAGAGTACAAACTGACTCTAGGGAGTTCAAACTCGTACTAAAAACGCATCAGATGTTGACCAGCTTTACCTCTAAAGAAGAAGGTAACAGTGTTGCCAGATCGAAAGCTACGCACCAGTCTCATTGATTCATTTACACATCTCGTACACCGTGTCTTGATCGAATTTGTTTTGCACACACTCTGTTCATATGAAACTGTGCACCAAGTTTAGTTATCATTATTACAGACTCTCATTTAATTAATAAAGTTTGGCGAATATAGGGAAATGGTGCAGAACTACGATATATTTTTAGCCAAGAACTTCTTGACAAGTGCGTCCAAATTTTAAATTCATATATAACAAAATTCGACGCCTCATAACTATTTATTTCATGTGAAATAACATTCAATGGCATTAATGTATGAAAACAATTTCGGACAAATATCTGCCGTGCCTACTTCTGACAAAGCCCATTCTATCACTCCAATTTCCGACCACGTTCCATAAAGGTTTTATGATGTTCTCCCAGGCTATGAGGTGTGGCTATTAAATAACGAGACTGACGCTGCTTCAGAAGAAGTACGCATGCGCCAAACGCCAGCGACTAACAAATGTTTAGCTTGAAACCTTCTCTGTCGAATTCCATTACCTCTCACCTCTGTAAACAAATCCGTATAACCACAGCCTTCGTTCGCATTAAGCTGGATCCACATCAATACAAATTTGCGTTGTGCGGGCTGTATGTGTTGTATATGGTGTGCCTGCACGACAATGTAGACGCTCTGACACACAAAGTTACACACAAATATAGTCGCCGCACCAGCACGCACATGAACCATCTGTTGTCCATCAAATAATTCAAATAAATTGTTCCAGTAAATTCAGCACACAGGCAAAATTTTATTGGTGTGGACCCAGCTTTTGAATTGTTTTTTGTTTTGCTTCGAAACTGTTAAGTGTAACAAGAGTGCATAAGGCAAATTTTACGTAATAATTTTATCATTCAAGAAGTCTGTGCCAAAATGGTACCTAAAATTCTCACGTTTGAACAAGAAGCTCGCAAAAATATTTGTACTGACACTTTGAATGCCATTGAAAATGACCCAAACTTATTGGAAAGGATAATGACATGTGACGAATCGTGGTTTTTTACATATGATCCTGAATCCATGCACTTGTAGAGCTCAAATTCACCGGGAGCCAAAAAAGCTCGAATGAGCTATTCAAAATTCAAAACAACAATGATTGTTTTTTTCGATATTCATGGGATTGTGTACGTACTGGGTTCCTGAAGGTCAAACTATTAATCAACATTACGACCTTCACGTTCTTACCGAACTCCGTGAAAAAAATATAAAAAAATGCGTTCTCCACCAAGACAATGCGCCGATTCGTTCCGCATTGTCTGTCAAGAGGTTTCTAACTAAGTACAGCATCCCATTTAGACAATCCGCCATATTCACCGGATCTTGCACCCGCTACTTCAATCTGTTTCCTAAGATGAAATCTGCATTAAAAGGAACGGACTCAAATCTTAGTCCGTTGAAGGTGTGAAGGAGAAGGCGACACGCCTTTTGAAGGAAGTGAAAAAAAGACCTCCAGCACTGTTTCAAACAATGGAAGACTCGCATGGAGCATTGTAGGGATAGATAAGTGTATATTGAAGGTGATAATAATTTTACATGTATGAAATCAAAATAAAATTTTTTACAGCGCCAATCTCGTTATTTAACAGGTACACCTCGTATACTAAATATTTTTTTCACACATTTTTAGAGGCACACAAACTTACACTTCGTTTGACAGCGACCCCTATCGGAAGTTTGGACGCACTAAAAAAACCACCTTATACTTAGCTTTTTGATGAACCTGACAAACTCACATTTTCCCAACTTTTTAGTCACGTTCATCAGTTTGATATGTTAATGATGAGATATTCAATGCTCTCTCAGCTATTATCATTCAGAGATCTTGCAAACCATATATATAAGTTCTCCCACTGACATTTGTTTTATTACCTTATACAATTTGAATTATACAAAAAATGTGGCACTTCTACCCAAATTAAATCAGAACTTAAGATTTTTATGTTCGACAGACCCTCAAAATAAAGGGTCAACCATTAATCGGTTCCAGTTGCTTTATTTAAGAGATTCTGACATACAATTTATGAGTATGGCTTGACGAACGTTAGTTTCTAAGTCGACAATAATAAGAGAAAATAATCTGAAGGGGTTATATCGTATGATCTCGGAGGCCAAGCGATGCCGACATTTCGTGGAATTAACGAGTTGCCGAGCTTAGCTCGCAATAAGCCCATGTTTACCCAAGAAATATGCATCAAATTCCGGAGAAAAAATCTTGCAGCATTGCCTTGTAGTGCTCGGCAGTGATGGTAACAGTGACTCCTTCCTCATTTTTAAAGAAATAACGACCGCTGATTCCTCCATGCCAAAATCGACACCAAAATGTGATGTTTTGTGGATGCAAACGACTCTCATGCATCACGTGTGGATTAGATTCGCAGCAATATCGACAATTTTGTTTATTGACGAAGCCATTGAGCCAGAAATGATCCTCATCGAAAAAGATGATGTAACAACGAATTCGTTGTCGGCTTCCCTCATTTCGAGAGTCCAATCGGCAAATTCACGACGAATGCGATGGACAGTTGGCTTCAATCGTTCTGCCAGTATTATATTCTACGGATGCAAGCCTAAGTTAAACCTCGACATTCGCCAGGTTGTCATTGTCGAGAGGCTTAACTCTTGCGAGCGGAGAGCAACCGAGACGTTGTAATTTTCGGCTGCACTTGCTTGAACGGCGGTAATATTCTTAACATTTCTGGCTCATTTTTGTCGTACAGGAACCACACTATCGTGGAAAGTAAACTCACTTTCAAATTTTCTAATAACACGATCAAGAGCCTGTTCAGAAGAACCACCACGACGAATACCACGATGAGTCTGAATTGCTGGAAGAGTAGCACGAGAGGATGGCGAATTTGCCGAACAAAATCGAACCATTTTCAAACTTTCTTTTAATGTGAAACAAACCATGACAAAGGGTTACATTTAATTGCAAACCTTTCGGAAAACAATTAACAAGAGATGTCAAAAATGAGTAAACAAATATGGCGACATGAGCTGTAAAAGTCTCATCGTCCCTAATGGTAGACTCTTTATCTGTTCCTTTCTATTCTTTATCTGTTCCTTCAAATTTCTACTGATAAGCAATGCATGAATTTTTTTACCAATGGAGTTTTTACTAGATCATTGGTTGATCAATTCCACCAGTGATATG